>CM024241.1:26505234-26607975 GCA_013421045.1 Propylea japonica | reverse complement strand
TGATAGTTTACAGAGGGGTTACAGTCCACTGCGACCTTAAGGTCTATTGTGCCCCCTTACAGAGCTGTTCTGGCCAAAACCTTCACAGCTCGCCTTCCAGTTCAGAGATCTAATGAAATCTAGTAACTGTGAAGACTTCAACGAGGCTAGTTCCTCACTCTTACAAGTTTCTTGTCCAAGGCATTTCTCTCCTCAGGCTCGTAATGCCAAGGCATTCCGTGACTAGGTGAATGGGGTTTTCTTCCTCCTCCTCCCACAGAACCTACACTCGTCAGTGTCCGACAATCCCATCCTCAACAGGTGCTTCCTAAGGCGACAATGTCCTGTAAGAAAGGGAGGTGCAATTGCTTCTTACCAAGATCCAGATATCTTTTGGATCCCGCTGTCTCGAAGTTCCGAAGGAACTCAGTGGAATGATCCATCCCTGGGAGATTCCGCCAGAGCTTTTCCCTCTCGGCTTTCTCCTTCTCCAGAAACTCCTTCTTATAGGTACATTTAGATATACCACAGAAGGGTTTCTGGGCCAAAGAGTGACATTTGTGCTCCCTCTTTGGCGAGTGTATTGGCCTCTTCGTTTCCTTCGATTCCCGAGTGGCCGGGAACCCAGATTAAAAAGACCTTATTTTTCTTGCCTACCTCGTTGAGTTTGTTCCGGCACTTCCCAGATCATCTTAGAATCGATGACGTAGGAGCTCAGTGCTTTAATAGCAGCTTGACTATCTGAGTGTATGGCTATATCACACTTGATAGTTTCTTTCTAGATTTATATCTAGACATCTTTCATAGCTAGATTTTCCGCTTGAAAGACGCTCATATAGGAGCCCAGCGACAGTGCACACTTGGTGCTTGGCCCGTATATCCCGGCGCCTGCTCCTGTAGAGGTTTTGGAACCATCTGTATACCATTTTACGGTATTTTCTTTGAGATTATAGTCGGTGTATTCCCCGTTTCCAATCATCCTCTTTTACTTAGCAATGTCATGAAGTTTTTCTCAGTGATTACTTTCTTAATCATTGCATCACTAGGGAAGATTCGCAGATAAGATGTAGTTATTCAGAGAGAACCAGACTCTTGATTCTTTATTCTCTCATTACCTGGACCTTCTTAGATATTCTGAGAATAGGCCTCATGTTCTAACCCTATCAACCACTAGATGTAGAGGTGTGAGGTCCGTAATGACCTCTAGTGCCCTAGTTGTACACGTTCTCATAGCTCCAGTGATGCACACACAGGCAAGCCTCTGTACTTTATCGAGTCTTTTCCTCGTACTCACCTGACTTGCCTTGGCAAACCAGGCTACTGCCCCATATGTGATTATAGGTGTCACAATCATGACGTACATCCATCGCAGTAATTTTTGGTGTTCAACACCAATTTTTGCCGCATAGACGTCTGCACTCCATTAGAGCCCTTTTAGCTCTGACAGTAGCAGTATCAACATGCTTTTTCACAGAAGTTTACTATCCAGTGTTTATATAATAACTCTGATAGAATATTAAGATCTAGAGATTTGTTTGCGGTACCCTTTCGCAGAATCAATGCCACGAAACACTCGCCCATCTGTAGAATGATGTCGACTTTCAACGCGGAGTTTCTATTGTGATGATCTTTAAGGTGACCCTCGAACAGTATGAAACGATGATTGAAGATTTTTTTAGTAGTTAAGGTTTGAAATGTAGAATTCACCTTTTCACTTGTATGTAGTTTTGGATTGAGAAATTGTATATTGTTTATTTGTGAATCCTTTGCTGGGTATTCAACCCGTTGTGATTCTGGAATATAAATACTAAATAAATGAAATAAATAACTCTCAAACTAGTCGATCGAGTGATTTCAATTTAAATTTTTCTTATTAATTGATTCATTGTAGTTACGAAAATTGAAAAAAACATAATGTTTATGTACAGGGTGTTCCAATATTCATGAAAATACAAAAAATCCGAAATTTTTCTAGTTCGGATCTATTATTCCTTTCTGGAACATTGAAAGATGGCAATCGTAAGGGGTAACAAAACTTCTAGATTTGAAACATTCGGTCGAATAGTTCAAGAGTAATTGAACTTCGAAATAAGATGAATATCAGCTTGAAATCCCAAACAAAGGTCCTCAAACGAATAAAACCTCTTGTTGCGAGTCCTCCTTGATGTCGGGATACTCTGTATATGTTTTCAGAAGAACTCATTATTTAATGTATTATAGCTTAAAGTTTACCATGGTGATCTTCAAGTCGAAAAGTTTGATGTAGATAACTTCGCGTTCGATATTCACGATGACTTTAAGCATCCAAGTAAATGTACATTTATTTCCATTCATTTAATTCAATTCCCCTACCTATCTCTTCGTTTAGTCCCCACATTTTGAAATTATATTTCGAGCTTTTACGAAATGAAAATAATTCAGCTATAAAATCTCCTGTCCATAGCTTCTTGTTAAGAGCTTGAATGATTCTCCTTACTCAGGGATTTTATCCTCCATTATACTTATTCTCTCTCAGTTTGGAATGCTTTTCCAGGAATTCTTTGCGACATACTTTATCGGGAGAAAATTCCTCTTACAATTTATTTTTTTAATATTTGAGAACCCGGGACCTATTAAATCGGTTTCGCAACCAAGAGTGTTATGCGTTTTTTCTTTTTGAGAGCTCGTTCTACTTGAACGATTGCTATATCGTTTGTACCCAAATGTCTGTAATTTTAGAATTTTGAGCCGAAAATGGTCTCAAACGATACGGTTTCTACGCCCTGATGACGAATCCATGGTAAAATTCAAATCTATTCGTGGAACCTGACGTTAAACACGATAACTTTCGAAGGATTGTGCTAGAAACCTGAGATTTTCAGGGTAATTCCAAATTTTTGTTCCTCAATGTCTCAGACAAAACGAAACCACTCAAAATTAATTTTGCGGCCACATACAAGATGCACATACTAAAGCTAATGTATGATTTGTGGTCATATAGTTAACAGAACCAAGGAAGTTCAATTGGAAAATTGAAAAAAGAGTCGTAATATTTCCATAACAAATTTATTTTATGAACGAAGATTGATATACTGAATGTTCATGCGAAATTATAACAGGATCGCATCATCTGAACAATTTAATTTAATTTTTTTCAATTATTGATTTTCTACATATTTCCTCCTTTGAATAATTTCCAGAATATAATTCCGATCGTACTGAGATTTTGCATTTATTTACTTAGCATGAATCTCAAGTCCTATACAAAATTTCGATGTAATAGCATCCTGTATAACAGTATAAAACGGATAAGTTTATGAAAAACTCGATATTGTAATGAAGTACTGGATGGTCAACTGAGGAATTCTATTTGAAAGCGCTTTAAAATTGTTTTGAATAAGAATAGAAAAGTGGGGTTAGTCTTGAACGAAGAAAGGGGTTCATGGAATTCAGTCGCCATGGTTCGCTGGACGGGTGAAGAGCCTTCGTTCAAAGTCGACAAAATTTTTTTCTCTGATGAAGCCCATTGTCATCTCAACTGCTATTGTATAAAACAACAAAATTGACGGTATTGGTTTTCAGAAAAACCCCACAAAGAGAAACATGAAACTCAATTGCATAGTTTGAAGGTCAAAGTTAGGTGTGCAAATTGGGCATTATTATTATTGGCCCGTAGTTTTTCGAAGACGGACGCTGCCGCGCAGTAACGGTGAAATCTGATCGGTATGTGGACATGTTGCACAATTTTTTGAACCATCCCTTCAGGACTTTGATGGATATAATCGGGACACTTGGTTTCAGGAAGACGGTGCCACTTGTCACACTTCAAATCGATTTTTACCTGTACTCAGGCGCTTTTTCCTGAAAAGATAGATTTCTCGGCGTGAAGACCTCCCATGGCCCTCCAGAAGGCCGGACTTGACACCTTGCGACTTTTACACTCATAGGGATACCTAAAAGTGTAGTCTACCCGCAACAATCCCCACACTCTAATTGCGTTGAAGGAAAATATAATCGTCCGAAAACTTTGCGACGCGTTTTTCTAAATTTGGGGGTTCAACTCTCGAAGAGTGCCAGCAAAAAAACGGTGGACATTTGGACAGCGTAATTTTTGAGAAATGAATTCCAAAAGAGCTGAGCATTACTTGTAGATAAAAAATTAAAATTGATTTTATTTTTATTATATTTTTTCGTTAAATCAGAATTCCTCAGTTGGCACCCAGTAGAAGTATCTTAATTTCCTTAAGGGTTGAATTCTCCTCAATTCAATTGCTGAACAAGAGGCTGTGTCATGGATAGCGAAAACGGTAAACCATTTCAAGATGAATTTGCGTTACTGATTTCGAAGCATAGAATGGGCTTTCAGGTTTATGCAAATACATTGTTCCGAATTCCTAATTTCATTTCGAGAAAATCAACTACAGATCCTTGGAGTGCCATTTGCATACAAGCTGCGCGAATAAAGTAGTCCACAAATATATATTGTGAAAATAGGCCAGTAAAAGGGAGAGTGTTTTCGATTCGATTACTAGAATGTTTCCAATCTGAAATGGAAATTCATCAATAAATGAGTCGTGTGAATGCAATGAGGTTAGGTAAGACACGATCTGGTTAGATAATCCGAACTTATTAAATTAACTCAAGTATTTTGATTTCATGCAATATGGATTCGTCAAGTTATCAGGCAGTATGATAGAGGTACTGACATCACAATCATGCCCTCCTCAACAAGCGGCGGTAATATAATAACCATATACGAACATCCAGTGCATAATGATAATCGATTATTTCCGGATAGCGAAAGCATGTAGAGGGATTATTGTTCTTAGACATTTTCATTTTGAATCAGTTATGTGTTCAAAAGAATAATCAATACATTATACTGGGTGTCGGTGTCTGTAAACAAATGCGAGGAAGTTTGGGAGATGATTCCTCGATGAAAATGAGCAGGGTTGTTCATGTAAATCAACCCCCTTCCAAGATACAGCCTTTGGAAGGCGATGACGAGTTTGACAGTTTTTATTTTAAGGGGCTTCTTAAAAACACTGAGTCATAAATTTATATATAATTTTTTTAGATCTCATAACTTTATTATTATGGGTTGAAAATAATAATCCCTATGATTTTCTTTCAAGAATTGTTTTCGTGGATAGATTTCCGAAAGATAAAATTCTCTTATGGTTTCCCATTCAATTCTGGAGAAAAAAAGTCTCCTACTACGAAATTTTCTTAACAGTTCATACTTTTCTCTAGAGAAAAATTAAAAACTTACACTTACAAGCAGTTATGATCACTGTTCATTCCCATTTCAGGGTATAAGTTCCATAGAATTAATATTCTTAGATATTGTATATCTTTGCAGGACATAAAGATGTTCTATAAATCTTTCTGAAGTTTAATTACTTATTTCCGGAAGAAAATAATATCCGTAATATTTTAATTGAACAAATAGAACTTCCTTTCGATTAATAAGCACAATTGACAAAACTTATTTTGAGCATAAACATAATTTAAAATATTCATTCTATGTATAACATACGATCGAATCGAACGAACAGTAGATGAACTGTTTGTAAGTTTTTATTTTTTCCGCGAAAAGTATCGACTGTATCGAAATTTGCATGAGACTTCTTTCTCCAGAATTGAATGGAAAACCACGCGAAAATTTCATTTTTCGCAAATCTATCCCACGAAAACAATTTTTTGGAGAAAACCATAGGGGTTTGTTATTTTCAACTTCTAATAATAAAGTTCCTAACTTCCATAACACATTTTTTTTGATCCCATGATCAAAAAAAAATGTGTGAGTAACATCTACTAAATGAGTCATATTATGTATAGTTTTTTATGACGCAGTGTTTCTTAGGACGCCTAAAAAAAATTTAAAACTGTTAACTCCTCATCGCCTTCTGAAGGTTATATCTTGGAGGGGAAGTCGATTTCGAAAAGAATTTATATGAACTAAACCTGCTTATTTTCATCGAGGAATCAACTTCCTAAGTGGCATTTGTTTACAGACACCCTGGAATGAATATGTTATCAAGAAAGTGTACTAATTCTTTATTGTGAACATTGATAAACGTTTTTAGGTGAAGTTCACTAAAGTAATTTTCATTTCAATATGTTTCATCTAGTTACAATTCAGGCACTGTTTCTCATAAGAATAATTGTGTTCTAATATCAGAGTTGGGTGAAAGAAAACTGAATTCAATATTTTATCAGATGAGTATTTTAGCCGATAAAATATTAACTACACAAGGACCTTATCCATGTCTTCGAGTTTGTACATGTATAAATAATCAAAATTTCAGAATCAATTCACGACGACCTTTCACTGTGACTATTGCCTATACTGTCGAAAAACGAATAGCAAGTTGTCCGAACGCAACTTTACGGTATTCAGGTCCGCTTATGGAGTGAGTTTTTCCAAAATTGCTCAGAGAGAATAATCCATAGACAAACTGAAAAATTAGATGAGCCACTCGTATATTCCGCGTCATCTGTCGGAGGAGGAGACTAATACACGAAAAAATTATTTTCAATTTGATAGTTAGATGTCGTTGTATTCATGGAAATTGTATCGAGAAATAGTAAGTATGTAAAATCATCATTATCAAAAAACCTACGAATTGTCATCTGACACAAGGAGTGGTTTGACACGTTCTTTTGAAATATAATAAATTTCGATATGCCTGCAAGAGTGAAGACGTGCTGTGTTATTGGATGTGAAAATCGAGATGCAAGAAGGTAGTTATAAAATTTATATGTATATTCTGTTACCTTAAAAAAGATACTCGTAGTTTTCAAAAAAGTTTTTCATGTATTGAATAAGTTTAGTCGGTAAATACTCATATTTTGTATTATTGAATTCATTATTGTTAGTTTCTGAAAATGTTTTCAATGCAATAATTAGTTTATTGATTAGATATTTATGAAATAAATCTGTATTTTCAATTGGTGATAGGTACCTATTTCAGTTAATAATCCAGAATTTGATTATTGATCCTCATTTCTCGATTCCAAAAGAAAATCAGATGAAAGTTCGTTGCAGGTATTATTTTCATGAAAAAATTTCCTCACTCATCGATAACTTGCACGAATCCATTTCTGATTTCCTTTTGGAAATTGAATTACAAAAACTTTTTGCCTCTTGTATATGGGTTTACCTACCTATTCAAAAGGTGCACTACAGAATTCTTTTTGAGGCAACTTTACGATAAGATTCCTTTTTCAATTGAGCTTTTTTCACGAATTAGTAATGTTGTACAAAAACAGATGGCGTTGAAGCTTGTTCTAACTAGTGTCTCATCTATTCTCCGTTTAGTTAGTCTATGGAATAATCCATTGGATTCGCGTCTGGTTAATTCGAGAGCCACTGTGTGGTCGAAATAAAGTTCGAAACGTTGTTTTTAAACCATTCTTGATTAGCTCGCGCTTTATGAGGGAGTGCAGAGTCTTGTTCGAACATCTATGGTCTTGGACCGAAATCTTTATCTACCCAGGGCTTCGAAGCAGCCTCAAGAACACGTTCCCGTTAATATGTCCTTATATCCTGGTGTCAAATTTAATATTTGACGCCAGGATCAATGAAAACGATTGGGAGCGCCCATTCGCAGTTACAGCGGTCCAAACCATTATTTTGACGAGTGCTGGCTGGAAGGTATTGTTATGTGAACTCTATTGTTCTGGGAGTTTGAAAATTGCTAATAGGAAAATTTTCTCCCCGGAAAATACACGATGTTCGGAAAGTCAAACGCTTTCGGCCAAACAGGGCAAATCCTCCCTCCGCTTTTGAGTCTTATAACTTTTTTAGCATTAATCTTCAGCAAAATGCTTTTTTACGCTTTCAAGCAATACTTATAACTGTCAATCAGCAAATTTCTAAATAGCTGATGTCCCTGGGGCAGGTGCGTTGATGGCTTGAAACAGGTTACACTTCTAGTGCAGGACCCGGTAGGTACTTGGAATTCAAAAATGCAGTGTTAGATATTTGAAGCGCAATTTTTCAAGAAAAGTTCAACTCATTAGATAACTGAGTCTACGTTATGCAAGGAAAACTATTTTTTTTGTCCCGAACAGCATCTAGTTGAAAAAATTAGTTCCATTGCTCTTTTCACATCTCCTGTTTCTTGTTAGATTTAGCAGTGAAAAACGAAGCACGTTCCAATTAGAAATTAGAAAGATTGGGGAATTGTTATGTCTGAGTTGAGAGAGTGACCTATAAAGTCAATTGAAATGGATCCGAAAGAAAACTACGATTGTTTTTATGGGTCGAAAGTTATTTCTGCTATTTGTCTTGTCATGTCTCCTTAGAGAACCGAGGATCTTGATACAGGGCGATGCAGTGCAGCTGGATGTTCTTCAAAAGTATATAAAAATCATAATACATACCGTTTACAATAGTCTTACTTCTTAAACTACTTCAAAGAACAAGAAAAAAGAATCGACTATCGCGAAATGATCTGGATCTTTTGCTATCTATGACATTTTTGTTGTGGTGCCTTCTACACTTTGTTGTGAAGAAGCTTTTCGTTTGAATTGAAAATAAAATTTTAAATTATTTTGTTTTTACTGCCAACAGTTTATTATATGTCAGCAATATAAGGTTTTACTACTCTAAGTTCGAACTTCTGTTTAGTAGTGTTTTCAGTAGGGCATTGTTTTCAATACGAGTTGAGGTCGAGAGCGTTTTCACTTCATCCACCTAAAATCATTGTTTACTTACTTCAACAATGATTTCGTGTCGTTTTTGCGTACCCTCATGGAATCGGCAAAATATCCCAGTAACATCTTCTGTGATGTGTTTATACGTTTTCGAAGAGAATTTTGAGAGACTATACCACACTCTTTGTAGATAATTCCACATAATTTCGAAGGAGTATGACTATAACATTTTTTGCGATTTGGAAAAAATAAGGGGTAAAGAAAACGAGAAACTTGAGAGGGATTTTCAAGGGATATCTGAAGTGAAATGATTTTTGCATTAGATAACACCTCATATGAGAAATTTCAATACAATTCGAGCCCGCAAGTGTCAGCGATACTAAAAAACTTCTACGATCTAGTAGCTTACTTTGAAATGATATCGAGGTTGAATCCAATCGTGCATTAATATCTAGATTTTCGTTAGCAAAACAATTTCTGAAAGGGAAAACTTAAATATCTCAAATTTCCAGCGCTGTTTCATTTGGTAGATAATAGCAAGCAATTGCCTAATGGCTCGGAATTTTATAGATTAGAAGTAATTGATGACAAAATAATGAATCTAAATAAGTGCAAAACTTCAAAGTAATCACACGATTAAAAAACTCTGAACCCTTCAGTGTAATTGAGTTTTCAGTACATTTGATTTTTGAACTTCACTCTCGAAAATTATATCGACTTTTCAATTCGAAAGGACGGATAATTTGCAGAACACATTAGTTTCAATTAGGTCATTCCAGAAAAAGGGAATTACAACAAAAACCTGTGAAAGACATAATAAAGGCCAGAAAAAAACCCTTTGAAATTTCTGTTACAACTTTCACTCATTATTTTCCGTCCCGAAACGCGTCAACTCGAAGTTCAGAACAATGAAGGCATTTCTGAGAACGTAATTTTTCAGGATGATAATCCAACAGCTGAGCATAATGGATCCTTAACCATGAAAGGAAAAACGCGCGAGAGGCATTTTCTGTGAATATCTTCTTGTTATTGCACCTAATTCTACGACTAAACGACACCAACTAATGCTATTATATTATTTGAAATATAGCAGGCTATTTTACCGCGAAGTCATTTTCTGCGATATGACTGACTGAGAACCTCTGTTTTGGATTGGGATAATGCATGGCACTTTTTCCCCTCGTCCTGTATGTTTTTTTTTTTCTATGTTTTTAAATGTGGCGTTCTTCTTTGTGACGCTTCAAGAACCGGTTTCAAATCTGGCTACCAGTTGAGATAAGAGACATTCGCGGTCTCTTTATTGTTGTTGGGTCATCTGGATGATATTGCATTACTTCTGCGATAGTTGGATTGGTATGGTTTTCGGCTTTTTCTATTATTTTTCTGTTTCGAAATCGGATTTGATTGATTATCTTGCTAATCTGAAGATCATTCCTGATATTTCTATTCCTGATAAACCAAGGGGAGTCTGTTATTTGACGTAGGATTTTGCTTTGAATTACTTCCAAATTATTTAGGTGGGTCGCTGCAGCTTGTCCCCAGACTGATGAGCAATACAACATCACTGGCAGTATGGCGCTTTTATAAAGTCGAAGCTTGTTGTCAAGGCTCAGGTAACTATTTCTCGCCATGAGGGAATACATTTGATATCTTCTTATGTTCACTTTATGTTTGATATTCTCAATGTGGTATTTCCATGTAATTTTTTTATCAAATATTATTCCCAGATATTTTATCTGATTTTTCCAGGGAATATTTTCGCCGTTGACTTTCAATTCATCGGTTGGCAGTGTTCTTTTTCGACTAAAGACAATAGCTTGGGTCTTCTGAGGATTAACTTTGATCTTCCATCTTGACATCCATTCTATCACTGTGTCCGTTGCTCTTTGTAGATAGCGCAAACCAAGGTTGAGGTTCCTAGAGTGCGCTAGAATTCCCGTGTCATCTGCAAACATAAACATCTTGGTGTCATTGGCGAGATTAGTTGGAACGTCAGCTGTGTATATGTTGTAAAGTTTCGGGGACAAAACTCCACCTTGTGGTACTCCGGCTGTGATGGACTTCTTGAGAGAAAGACAAGATCCTATCTTCACTTGGAATGTTCTTCCTGATAGGTAGCTTCCTACTAGCTGTATGATGGGAAGGGTTATGCCTGCTTGGTTCATCTTGAATACTAGCCCTCCATGCCACATCTTGTCGAAGGCTTTGGATACATCAAAAAATGCAGCAGTGTTGACATGTTTTCTATTTATATTGTTAATAAGGTGTTCTGTTAATCTCAACGCCTGTAGCTCAGTCGAATGATCAGCCTTGAAACCATATTGCTCGTTTGGAATTATTTCTTTTTCATCAAGTTCATCTTGAAGTCGCCAGAGGATGATCTTCTCCACTAATTTGCCTAAATTGCAGAGTAGGCTAATTGGTCGATGATTCTGGGGAAGCAATAGGTTCTCTCCTTTCTTCGGAATCATAATCACAATAGCATTTTTCCAAGCCTCTGGGAAGTATGACGTTCTCAGTATGCCATTGATTAAATTTGTCAGTCTCTCAATGTAGTAGTCCGGTAGTTGACTTATGTGTCTGTTGCTGATCCCATCCTCACCAGGAGCCGACTTTTTCTTAAGCATTTTGATGACTTCTCTCAGCTCATCCAAGGTGGTCTGTCGAATGGTCTCTTCGGTTTCTTGTAGTAGAACAGTCCTGGCTCTGTGCTCGATCATCTCTTCGAATTCAATATCGTCCTCAGGCATGACATTAGGGGAAAATTGTTGCTCTAGATTCTCAGCAAAGCAGTCTGCCTTCCCTTGATCAGTGTACACCAGTCCATCTAGTCCATTAATTGGAGGGGAACGATTACCTTTTCTCTTTAAATGTTTGTTGAGACGCCATAGCGGTTTGTAGTGTGCTTCATGTTCACTGCACTCTTCGTTGATCGATTCTAAGAATGTTTCCCACTTCTCATTGCGATAATTCTTCATTGCCTCTTTCACTCTATTCCCAAGTCGGTTTGCCTCACGCTTATCATCTGGGTGGAGGGTTCTTTGTGCAGTTCTTCTCGCGCTATTCTTTCTTCTGATCAATGATCGAATTTCTTCTGGTAGTTTGTATCTATTGGTAGCCGGTCTTGGAACTATGGTTGTAGCTCTTGATATTGCTCTCTGAATGTCTTGAGTTATTTTTCCTACTTCATTGTCTATGTCTGACCTGGTGTTTAACTGGCTGAGGGGTTCTTCATTGCTTTGGAGGGTTTCCTTGTATATCTCCCAATTGAATTTCATCTCAGTTGAATTTCCTGGTACGTCATGCCACTCATTTAATTGGAGGATGATCGGGTTATGGTCAGAGCTAAGAACTGCCTCAGTGTATATGTCGTAGTTGTATCGGATGTTCTTCAGCAGGAAAACATCTAAAATATCAGGCCTGCCTATACCATAGTGTGTCGGTTGATCAGGAGCGATGACTACGAAGTTATTCCTTGTGGCGTTTTGTGCTAGATTTCTACCTCTTGTATTGTTCACAAGGCAGTTCCAAGACATATTTTTGGCATTCAGGTCCCCTCCTAAGATAATTTCGTTGGATGAGCTGAAGATTTGATCCAAGTCACTATGTAGTAGACCTTTACTTGGGGAATTGTAAGCAGCAACGACGGTAATAATTTTATTATCTGCCATAGTAATATTAACAGCAGCATTCTCTAGATTGATGGTTTTAAAATTTTCAATTCTCACGTGCAGGATGGATTTATTGACGAGTACCGCAACACCGCCATTTCTGCCTGTCAGTCTATCAGTTCTGTGAATTATGAAGTTTGGAATGGCTACATGGTCCTGGGGTTTGAGGAACGTTTCACTGATCAGAAGGACATCAAATTTTTCTTCAGCAATATAGTTCTGAAGCTCAGGAAGTTTGTTGTTGATGGAATTGGCGTTCCACGCCAGTACTTTGAGACTCTTTGGTTTTCTAATTCTGAAGACACTGGGATATCTGTTGAAGTAGGGATGTTACTTGAGTGAGCATCGCCGCAATCTGTGGTTGAGTTGTAGTTGGCTTCTTTTGATTACTTGGTTGGCTCGCCTCATTTCTAGCTGCCTCACGATATGTTAGTCCATCCGTTACTTTCTTTGAGTTGAAACTTCTTTTTTCTTGTGGTTTTTCATTTTTGTTACCAGGGTAGTGTCTGCATCCTCTGAAGTTCGCTGGATGGGCCTCGTTACAGTTGGCGCACACTGCCGGAGTGTTTCTGGGCTTTTCACACTGAAAGGAGAAATGATCTTGGCCACATTTCACGCACCTGGGTTGTAGTCTGCAAGTGGATTGGGTGTGGCCATAGTTTTGACACCTATGACACTGTCGATGAAATTCTCTGGTTTTTTGTGATTCAACGCGAATCCTGAAGTACCCCAAAAACTCCAGATTGTATATACGTTTGCTTTCCTCTGTTCTCGGGAGTTTGACTAACCATAGTGGAAATAATACTTTGTTGCCATCTTCTCTTTTGTAGAGTTGTGTGACCTCTAGTACATTGAACCCATTTTCTGCCAATTGCGTCTTTATTGATTCGCTGTTTTCATGCGACGGTACTCCTTTCAGTACCACTCGCAAGACTTTATCCTCTTGAAGTTGAAAGGTAAAGAATTCTTGACCATGTTCTTCAAGCCCTCTCGTCAGTTTACGGTGATCATCTGGTGTATCAGTATAAATATGAAGACCTCTTGCGTCTTCTTTTGCTGCCGTGATTTTAATGTTTTGTTGTTTCGCCATCTCAATGATTGATGGAAATGAATGAACATTTTTGACCTTAACTGGCGGAACACGTTGTTTCTTCGGGGCTTCAGGGGGAATTACAGTTTTCTTTTGTGGCAATGGTGGAAATTGAATAGTTGTCTTAGTTGAGACCGGTGCGGTAACTGTCTTGGTCAGTGGTAACTTGGGGAATTGTGCCGCTGCATGGAGTGATTTTTGGGTCGTCTCTTTTCTGTTCTCCATTTCAATCTCCATGTTGTCTGTCTCGTCTTCGTCAGACAATATCTCATACCTATTGCTTGTAGATATGGTTGTCATGTCATCCTGTTTCTTCTTCCGTTTTCTACTTTCCGTCTTCTTTATGATATCTGAGAATCCTAGTCTTTCGGCTAGAGTCCTAAATAGATATTCCAAGGTAGCAGGGTCATTGAAATAAGCAAGGAATTTGTCAACTGTCTCGATGGAGGGCTCCTTGTCTCCCGACATCTCAGCCATTTTGCTCCAGAGAGCGTTTCACTATCAGTGTGGCAAACACTCACACAAGAAACGATAAACTTATATTTTACTCGCTGTGAATTAATTTTTCTCTCGACTCTATATGACGTATGTCAGAATTTGCGATATGAGAACAAATTCCAATGATTTGATTCCCTAACTGCGAGCCATCAGAACTCTTTCATTTTGGGATGATTGTACGAGAAACAGTTTCCTGGTATCGCGTTCGACTAATTGATGAGGTTCAATTCGAATCTTTTGAGTCGAACGATATCTAACATTAATTGGGTTCTTGATTTCGAAACAATCCAAGTTTACAAACAAAAGAACTGTCGTACGTCCCAGATGCAGTACTTTTTAATAGGATCTTGACTGTTGAAATTAGTGCAAAACACGTTGTTGATAGACTTATCAGTGTCAATTCTTTCAAGAAGCAGCTCTATAGACGGAAAGACCCCAGGTGCCGTATTCTCGACAAGTGATCTTTCAAAGCGTATACGATTTTCATATTGCGGTGTGCATTTTTACAGGTAAAATAAGGAATCGCGTAGGGTTACCACCCGTCCTTTATTTCAAAGGACTGTCCTTTATTCTGAACCTACGACCTTTGCCCTTTTGAAAGGTGTCAAAGGACTGCAAATGTCCTTTATAATCCATTTTATAATACGAAAATGAATAATCGATGCTTCAGCTGTTGGTCACATAACAGAGGTGACTCGCCTCGGTTCGGCTGATTCGCACTTGTGCAAAGTTACGAGTGGGGTCCCCCAGGGCTCTGTTCTTGGCCCACTTCTCTTCGTTTTGTACACCAATCATCTTTCGTCCTCATCTTCTTTTTTGCTAGCGATGCGAAGATCTACAACTACCCACTGTCAAATACCAACACACTGCAACGTGACCTGGATAATGTGTCCCAGTGGTGTACTGATTGGCTTCTTCCACTGAACTTTCAGAAGTGTTTAGTTAGAGGGAGTATTTTCTGGGTGGAGTTCGACTTCATCAAAGGCTTCCCGTCTGATATATCCCTCAGGGGATATGATGCAAAGACGTGTACAGTTTTGTACAAAACCTACATCCGACCCATTATGGAATATTCAGGCCCTGTTTGGAGTCCCACACTTATAGGCGATTCTGTGTTACTTGAGTCGGTCCAGCGCCGTGCTACAAGAATCCCATATGATCGAGTACGTCCCTGTTATGAAACTCGAATGGAAATGCCCCAACTGACCCCCTTCGCTGACCGTAGAATGCGTGGGGATTTGATAATGACTTACAGAGCACTGAAGAATTTCCTTGGATGTGAAATGTCCCACTTTTTCCAACTGAGCTAGAACTTGAACCTACGGAGGCACTCCTTGAAGTTATATAGGGAGAAATTCCGAACAACTCAAAGGCAACATTATACTTCAGCAACAGAGTGTGTTGACATGTGGAATAGGTTACCACAAACTGTGGTGAATTCGAGTAGTGTTAACTGCTTCAAGAATTCTCTAGATGCCTGGTTTGCTTCTATTCTCTAGTGTGCGGGTTACATTCAGGCTTACAAACTTTTTGTTCGTGTTTTTCCTGTGGTTTATTCGTCTAATAGGACAAGTGCAGTGAGAGACAGATTTTTGTTTTCGTTTCCGTTTTGCGAATTTATATTGTTTTTTTTTGTATTTTTTTTACCTACTATTCAGTATGTGCACCATGTAGATATATATGTTATCTATATGAGTCATAATAGGCCTTTGTGCCTTGACTCTAATTATTTTGCTAATAATAATAACATTCAAGGAACCACAATACCATACACGAAAATTAAAAAATTCCCATACACCATCCAAAACATTAATAATAAATTTAAAAAGCATATTGTTTAGTTTATTTTCTAGTGGAAATGTTTAACACTATTGATCTATTTCATATTTGTTTTCAATGACTATGTTTTTTTTATAATTTTTGAATAAAGATTTTAGTAAAACTTTGTTTTATCTCGGAGCAACTAAATAAACCAATTTTACATACAAAAAACCTGACCTAACCTGAATATAACTCATATTTCAAAGCTTTCTATTCATCCATAAAATTCTCTACTTTTTTGCTAACCTTTTTTCCGTCCTCGGTTCGAGAAATCGTTGATGTCCTTCATTTCAACAGCTCAGAGTTGGCAACCCTAGACTCGCGCAATGAAGATCACTTGTCCAGAATACGGGGCCAGGCCTCTCTATACGAAGCGATGTTTTTTGTATATTTTAGGGAACCGAGTTACACTTTAAGATCAATAGGGATAATTCTGATATTTGTTAGTACTCTCTAAACGATACGTCGTTCCGAGCCCTTCATGGCCATTTCGCTGGAGAGATCCAGGACATGTATTGCCTTAATACTAACAGATTGCGAAGGCATCGATATGAGCTATCTAAGGAAGCCTTCAAGTCGACACCTCGGCAAATGTTTTTCCCTAACAGAATATTCAGTTCATGGAATAATCTACAAACGGCGATTGTGGAGACCCCTTCTGTGAACGCTTTAAAGAACAGGCTGGATGGATGGCGTCGAAATTAATTTTTATTTTGTTGTTTACCATGTTTTGTTTGCACAGTACTTATAGTTCCTTCAGTTGTTTTACTATGAATGTATTTGAGTTGAGTTTATAGATTTAATAATCTCAGCCCTTGTCATTATTTAAATAAATAAATAAATAAATAAATAAATAAATAAATAAATAAATAAATAAATAAATAAATAAATAAATAAATAATAAATAAATAAATAAATAAATAAATAAATGAATGAATAAATTTGAGAACAGTGTTGCTACTTTGGTAGCAATTTTCAATGGTTCTGTTGAGACTATGGTCACAAATTTTTTCATAAGGCTCACTGTAAGCATCTTGCATGTGGCCGCATAAATTCATTTCGATTGGTTCCGTTTTCTCTGAGATATTGGGAAAAAAGACATTTGAGTGGCTGAACTCAACCGAGGCATAGTCTGTCACTGACGAAAACATAAAAAAAGTTCACAAAATAATTCTGAATGACCGTAAACTGAAGTTGATCGAGATAGCAGACATTTGGAAGATATCATCTGAACTTGTCCATCTAATCATTCACCAATATCAGAAAGCTGTGTGCAGAACGGGTGCCGCTCGAGCTCACAATCGATCAAAAGCAACAACTTGTTAATGATTCTGAACAGTGTTTGAAATTTTTAAGCGAAATAAACCTAAATTTTGGCATCGATAAGTGACAATGGATGAAACATGGCTCCATCATTTTACTCCAGAGTCCAATCGAGTTAGCTGAGTGGACTGCACACGATGAACCGAATCCAAAGCGAGGAAAAACACAACTTTCAGCTGCCTAGGCTATGACATCAGTATTCTGGTATGCGCAAGGTATAATATTCATTGGTTACCCCCAAAATGGCAATACCATCAACTGCGATTATTATAAAGCGTTATTGGCTCGTTTAAAGGATGAAATCCTTGAATTGAATTGAAGATTGAAAGATTATTTGGGCTGTTTTCATTATCTTGGATTGTTCTATCCAACGTTTCGGCAAGCATTCGCCAGCCGTCCTCAGGGTAATCGCAAAATTGAACTTGAAATTCAGCAAAATTAATGCGACCAGCTTCGGACATTAGCTGTCAGAAAATTGAATTTTTACAAATTCTGTGTTAGAGGTCACTGACATAATTTCTCAACTAAGATGATATGTGTAGTAGTTAAATTAGGTTGGTACTTCCCTGATTCGAGCTCGTCTTCCTCAATTCAGAACGTAATTTTGGTCTCCAAACATTCTTTATTTCAATGGAGGACGCACTGATCGAATTGGTAGTTATAGTCATGAAGGCTGCTTCCTTCAATTTACCACTTTTCCATCTTTCTTCCTTTGATTTTGTGGTCTTCCATCTGATATTGCGGTCTTCGTTCATAACATGTTGGTCTAGTTTGGATTCTTCTGTTTCTAAGTTGAGCCAATCTATGGTGTTCTTCGATTCTAATCTTTTGGGGGCGTTTAGCCCAATTTAGGATCTGCCTCATTTACAGGGTATTTCATAAATACATTCCTTGGTTATTTGATTTTCGTTGAAAGGTTTCACTTTTGTGAGTTTTCCCCTGATTGTGTCTTTGGTCTTGAATGCTGTTCTCACATTGTATTTGTTACCAATCCTTCTAATCTTTTCAGACATACCCTTTACATATGGTATGACAGAGGTTATTGTTTCTGTAGGATCATTGTCTATTCGTTGGGGCTCTGTTCTTGTTTCCCTCGGTTCTCTGGCTACATCGAGAATCTTCTTGGGGTAGCCATTTTTCTTGAGGGTTTTTGTGATGTTGTTGAATTCTTCATTACGATCTTCTGGATAAGAGCATATCTTGGCTGCTCTGTCGTATAAGCATCTGGCTACTCCTAATTTGGTGCTTAAATTATGGATTATGGGGCTCTGTTCTTGTTTCCCTCGGTTCTCTGGCTGCATCGAGAATCTTCATGGGGGTAGCCATTTTTCTTGAGGGTTTTGTGATGTTGTTGAATTCTTCATTACGATCTTCTGGATTAGAGCATATCTTGGCTGCTCTGTCGTATAAGCATCTGGGTACTCCTAATTTGGTGCTTAAATTATGGATTATGGGGCTCTGTTCTTGTTTCCCTCGGTTCTCTGGCTGCATCGAGAATCTTCATGGGGGTAGCCATTTTTCTTGAGGTTTTTGTGATGTTGTTGAATTCTTCATTACGATCTTCTGGATTAGAGCATATCTTGGCTGCTCTGTCGTATAAGCATCTGGGTACTCCTAATTTGGTGCTTAAATTATGGATTATGGGGCTCTGTTCTTGTTTCCCTCGGTTCTCTGGCTGCATCGAGAATCTTCATGGGGGTAGCCATTTTCTTGAGGGTTTTTGTGATGTTGTTGAATTCTTCATTACGATCTTCTGGATTAGAGCATATCTTGGCTGCTCTGTCGTATAAGCATCTGGGTACTCCTAATTTGGTGCTTAAATTATGGATTATGGGGCTCTGTTCTTGTTTCCCTTGGTTCTCTGGCTGCATCGAGAATCTTCATGGGGGAAGCCATTTTTCTCGAGGGTTTTTGTGATGTTGTTGAATTCTTCATTACGATCTTCTGGATTAGAGCATATCTTGGCTGCTCTGTCGTATAAGCATCTGGCTACTCCTAATTTGGTGCTTAGATTATGGATTATGGGGCTCTGTTCTTGTTTCCCTCGGTTCTCTGGCTGCATCGAGAATCTTCATTGGGGTAGCCATTTTTCTTGAGGGTTTTGTGATGTTGTTGAATTCTTCATTACGATCTTCTGGACTAGAGCATATCTTGGCTGCTCTGTCGTATAAGCATCTGGGTACTCCTAATTTGGTGCTTAAATTATGGATTATGGGGCTCTGTTCTTGTTTCCCTCGGTTCTCTGGCTGCATCGAGAATCTTCATGGGGGTAGCCATTTTTCTTGAGGGTTTTGTGATGTTGTTGAATTCTTCATTACGATCTTCTGGATTAGAGCATATCTTGGCTGCTCTGTCGTATAAGCATCTGGGTACTCCTAATTTGGTGCTTAAATTATGGATTATGGGGCTCTGTTCTTGTTTCCCTCGGTTCTCTGGCTGCATCGAGAATCTTCATGGGGGTAGCCATTTTTCTTGAGGTTTTTGTGATGTTGTTGAATTCTTCATTACGATCTTCTGGATTAGAGCATATCTTGGCTGCTCTGTCGTATAAGCATCTGGGTACTCCTAATTTGGTGCTTAAATTATGGATTATGGGCTCTGTTCTTGTTTCCCTCGGTTCTCTGGCTGCATCGAGAATCTTCATGGGGGTAGCCATTTTTCTTGAGGGTTTTTGTGATGTTGTTGAATTCTTCATTACGATCTTCTGGATTAGAGCATATCTTGGCTGCTCTGTCGTATAAGCATCTGGGTACTCCTAATTTGGTGCTTAATTATGGATTATGGGGCTCTGTTCTTGTTTCCCTCGGTTCTCTGGCTGCATCGAGAATCTTCATGGGGGTAGCCATTTTTCTTGAGGGTTTTGTGATGTTGTTGAATTCTTCATTACGATTTTCTGGATTAGAGCATATCTTGGCTGCTCTGTCGTATAAGCATCTGGGTACTCCTAATTTGGTGCTTAAATTATGGATTATGGGGCTCTGTTCTTGTTTCCCTCGGTTCTCTGGCTGCATCGAGAATCTTCATGGGGGTAGCCATTTTTCTTGAGGGTTTTGTGATGTTGTTGAATTCTTCATTACGATCTTCTGGATTAGAGCATATCTTGGCTGCTCTGTCGTATAAGCATCTGGGTACTCCTAATTTGGTGCTTAAATTATGGATTATGGGGCTCTGTTCTTGTTTCCCTCGGTTCTCTGGCTGCATCGAGAATCTTCATGGGGTAGCCATTTTTTTGAGGGTTTTTGTGATGTTGTTGAATTCTTCATTACGATCTTCTGGATTAGAGCATTTCTTGGCTGCTCTGTCGTATAAGCATCTGGCTACTCCTAATTTGGTGCTTAGATTATGGATTATGGGGCTCTGTTCTTGTTTCCCTCGGTTCTCTGGCTGCATCGAGAATCTTCATTGGGGTAGCCATTTTTCTTGAGGGTTTTGTGATGTTGATGAATTCTTCATTACGATCTTCTGGATTAGAGCATATCTTGGCTGCTCTGTCGTATAAGCATCTGGCTACTCCTAATTTGCTGCTCAGATTATGATTGGATTCGTAATCGAGATAATATTGGTCTGTGGTAGTTGGTTTTCTGTAGATTGTGGTTTTAGGAGTCCCATTTTGCTTATGAACAAGTACATCAAGGAAAGGTAGTTGGTTATTTTCCTTGATTTCCATCGCGAATTTGATCGATTCTTCTATGCCATTGAGGTGTTCTAGGAATCTGCATAAGTTTCCTCTACCATATTGTCATATCACAAATATGTCGTCTACATATCTTCGCCATAACTTTGGCTTGAAATCATATTGTTCCAATCCTCTCTTTTCGAAATCTTTCATGTATATATCAGCTTGATGTGGAATATTGGGGAACCCATCGCCAACCCAAATGGTAGAAGTTGCCATCTATTTGGAAATAAGTGTCGTTTTGAGAATCTCCCTGATTTCATCTATACTCGAGGTGGTTCTTTCAGTTAATGTAGTGTCCTCCTCGAGTTTATTTCTTCTAGTTATGAGGGCTTGGTCAGTAGGGACATTGGTGAAAAGGCTCTTGGATAGAACAACCCAAGATAATGAAAACAGCCCAAATAATCTTTCAACTAATTAGCCATTATCGAGAATTTCCCGTTCACAATTTGATTTGAGGAAATGTTTCGTGTCACTAATCAATAGAAACATTGGCAGAATTGCATAAATTGGTTGCTTCTGCATCCACCGTATTCGTCAGATCTAGCCCCAGGGACTTTTTTCTGTTCTCATATCTCAAAATAATGCGCGGTGGAAAGAAATTTGGCACCAGTGAAGAAGTCATCGCCGGAACTAAGTCCTATTTTGAAGCGAATACCAAATCAAAAATGTTATTGAAAAGTTGGAAGATCGCTATTATCGCTCTATCGCCCTCGGAGGTAACTAAAATAAAATCGAAGTTTTACGTAAAAATGTGTTTGCTATGGTAAACCGGGGCCCTTTCAGTTGGCCTTATTATGTCAATACAAAATACAATGCCATGCCAATCGAAATAAAGACTGAGTAAGGCGCAACGTAGTTGCACTGCTCCAAACATAATCTTGTCGGAAGCGAAACATACCGACCAGAAATTATATTTTCATAAAATGATACTGAAAGTTGTTTTTCAATAAGAAACGAAGATAACACGAATTGGTAATAGCTTTCGTTTTATAGTTCTTGTGTCACATAGTAGCTATAATTGTAGTTACTTTATTGCGTGTCCTCTGTCCTCTTTTGTATAGTATTCGCCGTAAACATAAGTATCACTTAAAATATCGAAAGTATACGATGGGACAGAAGAACTTGCGGATTTAGAAATTCAATTAAACAAAAATTCATGCAAATATCGATTTAATTCTTTACCCATAATTCAGTATAATATATCGTGTGTTCCAAGGTGAGTGGCCTATAATTATTTTTAACTTGCAAATGATAATTTTTTTTGGTCCATCCCGTATAACTGACAACTATAATTCAAAAGCAGTGACATAGATTAGATCAATATCTAATGACTTTATAATTTCTGACTTAAATCTCAAATATTGAGCGAACTAAAGTAATTTTCGTACACACGCCAATTTGAACTTATAGGCCACTCACCTTGGGACACCTGATATAGTAAGTTTATGTTGGGATACTTTCGAAGATGATATCCGGGAAATGGTTGTCCAGCATTTCCTACATATGTTGGCGAATATTTCCCTCCTATCAAAAATTCTATGGGGTTCTATGGAGTGCAATTACTGGATAATTACAGCGATAACCAAACGAATAATGTTCATCAAGTAGGCCAGAGTACTGGGACGATCGTTTGAAACGTGTGATTCTAGATATCCCCTTAAAAAATTGAATGATGCTGAACTAGGCAAATGTGCTAGATCCCTGAAAAACTACTGAATCATGTGGACATAGTGGTCAGAAGTCAATAAAACTGTCTGTTCGTTGTAGATTGAACTTTTACCTGATGGGTATTCGAGCATGAGATTCTAATACTAATTTTTCAGGGAAAGCTTGATTACCCCAGCATCAAAATTCCCAGTCAGGTTTTCAATATATTATAAAAGAACAAGATGTACTCTAAATTTACAATTCCAATCACGAACTCTCAAATTACACAAACTTATAACTACTCTTAAAAGAAAGGTTCAAATAGTGGATTCCCATGCACTATCTTGTTTTCTGTAGTGCCAGATGTTCTCGGTAACGGGATAATTTCTAAAGTCGGCTTCGATAGACTTCAGGTTTGCTTCCAGCTCTCTGCCATAAGTTATCTTCAATGAAAATATGGGTGCTGCAAAATGTAACAGCCAAAATTACTCAAGCTTCAGCCAATAATTGTATTTCAGTCCAAAGCCTAAGAATGTGGCCCAAGCCAAGAAATGTGACCCAAGCCAAGGAATGTTGCCTAAGCCAACTAATGTGGTCCAAGAGGAAAAATATGCTCCAACCAAAGGATGTGGTCCAAGCCAGAAAGCTATATGAAAGAACATAAATGAAAATGTGCACAATAATTCAACAGGACTCCTTCTCGTCTCTTAAGAAAAAGATTAGGCATTTACACCATGTCGACAACTATTAGTGTACCTGAGAAGGAATTGTGCCCTGGGAAATGAAAAGTGAAAAACAGAACATGTGCTCTAAAACAAAATGAAGGCAAGCCATCCAACAAATTCAGAACCTGCAAATCACCTTATTAAATTTCTAGGGCCCTGCTTAAATTAAAAGAATTATGACTTACCAAGAATAAATATTATTCATCCCGCAAATTTAAGCCACAGGGAATATTCGATGAATTCCGGTAAAAATTCTTCACGATAGCACGATATACGATAGACGCTTTCTCCTTCAGATGAAAGCCGGAAAAGTAAGTCAAATAAATTACCCCACATCCCGCAGATTCGAAGATCATAGAAGGAAATAACCTGACATAAAGTTGACAGTCTGTCAATTTACATTCTATGATTACCAGTGGCGTTTCAAAAGAAATTGAATAGCATAGGCGTGCAAGACGTTTTCTACGAAAAGAATATGGACCAATAATCTCAACTCTCCATAGTGCACACCAAACAGTGACACGTTTTGTGAATGTAGTCCCCAAGTCCTCCGTGATTTTTTAGCACTTCAGCACAATACCTGGATTTAGCCCCCTGCGAATCTTTTACGGGAGTAACTACAACATACCTACCAACATAACCTACGAAAGGCAGGACAGATTTGTCTGACATTTCCGGAATCGATCAAGGTTTATTGATGTTGGTCCTGATGATAAAAAATAATTGAACCGATATTTGTATAAGTTTGTTTACCTTCTCGAAATTCTAAATAGGCAAGTTCCCCTGCCTTACCCTGAGTAAATGGAAAAACTTTTATTTTTAAACACCATATATGACTATAACGAAAAATATAAATGATTTGTTCCGTTGTGAAAGTGTGCGATCAAGTAAATTGAGTCAAAATTGTTGTGTACCGCGTATCATAACTTCGTTGTCTAGTGAGGGGATCTCAGAACCCCGATAAGCTAGAACAAAATGTAATAATAATGTTATAACTTCATTAGTAAATAAGTTATGAGAACTTTTTATTTGACGCCATTTTCCAATTTTCTCTAATAGCTCGAAAACGGTTTGACTTAGAAGGTTGCGGTTTTCCCCAAATGAATCCTCTCAAAAATCGAGCCCGAAAATGTGTCATAGGGTGAGATCCCCTCAACAGACAACGAATTTAGGACACCCGGTACATTTCCAAACAGTGAAAAAACTAGTAGGTACATACTCACCTGTCTGTAAATCATTGCATTCAACACTGCAATACCCATGAAAGGTATGAGGTAAATGAATATGAAATAGCACCAATGTATATAAATGGATTTATAAGTGGGGTTGCTTCTCAGCTCCGAAGCAGTAGGGCAATAATATACATCTTCTTCTCTGGCCACCATTCCGCCTGAATCGATGACTCCCAAAACCGAGATAAGTTGTACAGAATAGAAATGCAGATAATACCAACCACATAAAATCGCGCACGTCCATAAGTGCACAATGACCGCACTCTCAAAGGGTGACACACTGCTACAAAGCGTTCTAGAGAGACGAAGAATGTCAAATAAGCTGATGCAGCTTGGGAGATAAGCGCTAAAGGGTACACTACAGGAACTATATGTGGATAAATGACGAAGTAATAATAATATAATGCTCCACTATAAGGATAAATTCCCGGAAGTCCGAACAGTAGTATACTGGTTAGTATAGCACAGTGTCGATTCTAGCAAGACCAATCAATAGGTAGTTGATGCTAGATCTCATCTGTGGTCTCGACAGAATTATCATAGAAATAACGTTTCCGAATATCCCAAGCACTCCTATGATGTTCAGGAGAAGTCCATTGATGAGGAATCTAAGAAGTTGGAGTTCTTCAGGATCATCTGTCAGTTCCTTCAAACAGGAATCAAGTTCAGACCATGATGGAGGAAAGACAGATATTGAGCTGTTTGCTATCGAATCGTTGATGGGTAGGTAGTATTCGACATCTGTACCATTCAACATTATGATGAATCTTTTCGTTCCTCACATTTTAGAACTTATAGTGGATAACCTTGTTGTTTTGTTCGGATGATATAGTTTACTGATATTGTTCTTTTGGAGCAATCCAAGGGAGGTACCATGCTTTGTCCATGATCTCTTCATTGTTTTCTTTGGAAGTATTGTTAGAAATGTTGATCAGTCCAGCTGTGCAGGCATCTGAAAGAAAATTGTAGATGAAAAGAGGTTGCTTCAAAGTGGTTATTGTTTTTTATCTAACAGATTAAAAATGTGGTGTGTTCTTGAATGTGAGTAAGTGTACTTCTATAGAATGGAAAGCTTTCCAACATTCCTCTTATATGTAATTGGGTCTCTTGAGTTTTGTTGGGTAGAAAAAATGCGGTAACTTGAGAATCTTTCAACAAGTTGAAAGAGCACAACTAATTAGTAATTAAATTTTTGATTTCAATGCAATTCAACTACAAAAATTCATAAAAATAAGAATAAAGCAGATTAGTTCGAAGGAGCCTTTAGTGTGTCTTCCTTCGAAAGGCTTTCACAGAAGATATTTATGTATATTTCAGCTAGTTAACAATAATCCTACAATTCCCTACAGAGTCACATTTGACTGATTTTAGGAACGGGAAGCCTACACCATAAGATCAAATTAACAATAATGTTACAAAATTAAAACCACATAAACTTTTTGGACATAACCTTAATCTGGCAGGTGGCATTTCCTCTCCGTAGGTAACAATGTAGAATTGAGATACAAACATTGCAATTTTTTGAATCTACCCTAGTCCTAAAAAACTAGCTGCTTATATATCATGATGTATATGTCATACTCATCAAAAATATCGAAAAAATTTAATGATACTATTTAAATAACTCAAATAATCAATTTTCAGTAAAGCCATAATTTCCTACAAAATAAAAAGGAAAAAAACTTATTTTGAAACACATCTACTCCAGCCTGAATAAAAACTGAAGAAAAAGAAAATTTTCCAAACTTTCATTCATTGGATTCTTACAAAAGATTGGTCAAGTAATTTAAAAAAATAACATGAATATTGGTACTACAGCATCATAGTGGAATTAAATTTTTTCATATGTGGAAAAAAAAATTTTATCATTCAGAGGTTCATAAATTGAGTCAAGAGTGCAATTGCAATGAACTTGGAAGAAATCAAATTTCGCGAACTATAGGGTGCGGTAGCATAACTTCCTTTTATAAAACTTAATAAAACGCATTGTATGAATCAGAAAATTTTTATTCGTTTTTATAATACAGGCACATACATAAAGTTTTCTTTTACCCAGTTTTGAAGATAAATCAGGTAGGTGACGTCCCTCATTCTCCATACACTGAGTAAACCGATTTCTGGCGTTTGTCATGACTCCAGCCAATATAGTAGGCGTTATGTTAGCAATTTCTTTCTGGATGTTGTTCCTCAAATCTTGTAGCGTCCTTGGACGGTTCACATGAACACGAGATTTCAAAAAAAACCCATAAAAAAAAGTCACAAGGGGTCAAATCGACAATTGCATCAAAAGCCTTTGCATTCTCCTAAAGCCACAGTGTGGTGTGCAAGTGGAATTATTGGTCCCTGGTTCTTTGAGGAAAAGTGACAGTGAGTTACAGGAGCATCGATGGCTGTTTTGAGTGAACACTTTCCAGAGCGCCTTATCTCAATTAGGGGTAATTCGGAGTGGCCGGCCCGCTCTCCCGATTTGACCCCTTGTGACTTTTTTCTAAGAGGCTTTTTGAAATCTCGTGTTCATGTGAACCGTCCAAGGACCCTATAAGATTTGAAGAACAACATCCAGGAAGAAATTGTCAACATAACGCCTGCTATACTGGCTGGAGTCATGACAAACGCCAGAAATCGGTTTACTCAGTGTATGGAGAATGGGGGACGTCACCTACCTGATTTTATCTTCAAAACCGGGTAAAACAAAACTTTGTGTATGTGCCTATATTAAAAAAACGAATAAAAATATTCTGATTCATACAATGCGTTTTATTAAGTTTTAAGAAAAGGAAGTTATGCTGCCGCACCCTGTATTTCTGCGCTATTAGCTAGAACCTAAGTTTTCAGAAGGATGTAGGTACTCAATCATTCATCGATTTAGATATACGAAAAATAGTTTTTTTTTATCTTTTGGCTAAGTTTAAAAACTTTCGCGGAATGTGAGCTACAACAGTCATAGAAAGAAATGGAACTTGATCGGACTATTTTTATTGCAATCGGCCATCGAAGGCGGATTACACACAAAAACAGTCGGATCAAGTACCGTAGTTTGTTTCTATGACTTATGTAGCTAAGGGTCCTTCGAAGTTTTTAAACGTAGCCTAAAGCTAAAAAAACTTCTTTTTGTATTTCTGAATCGAAAATGAGTATTTGAGTACATCTTTCTGAAAACTGAAGTTCCAGCCTTTTTTGGGTAACTTGAAGTAACTTCAGGAAGCTGAATATTTTTTATTGAAACAACATTCGACGATCATATTGAAAGAATAAAACTTCAAAATACTTACTACATAGAACAGCATATATTAGAGAAACATACAGAAAATCATACCCGAGAACCACAAAAATCTCATAAGATAGGTACATAAGATATTTTTACATAGCCACATGTCTGAGGAATATAAAAAAATCATTGATGACGTCAATCTGCCAGCCCACCCTGTATAAATCTCTATTTCAATCGGTGAAGTAAATAATTTTTGGAAAATGGTAAATTCTGATGAAGATATGAATACTTTGTGTGAACGCATCTTTCTTTTTGAGCATATAAACCGGCATCAAAAGGATAGGAGAATAATTGCTTCATGAATGTTCCATCCTCAGATTATCATTCCTGTGGCTTTATTTTTCACAATGCCCTCGTCATAAATCCTACCTCTAAATGACAATGAACAACGCTAAATGGAATTTTTTCTATGCGCTTTCTTGTATTTGGGCGTTTTCAGAAGATCGTATTTACCTGTAGCCTGCCATGGTACATAAATTTTAAAACAATTAATTGCATATCCTTCATTAGAGCAAGCGAAAGGATTAATTTTCTACTTTGAGTTCCGTCCTCCTCTTCATTTTTGTCCTTATGTCTGTAATTTTCGAATCCTGAGTCGCATATAGTCTCAAATTATGAGTTCCAATTCTCTGATGAATAATCCGACATCAAAAGTAATTATGTACGGCAGATCGTAACATAGCAATTTTCGAATGATGTGAACTTTGAGGGAAGCAGTGAGGTTTGAATATGTCATCAAATTTAGTTAAGATTGGTTCAATTCTTCAGAGCTATAAGTTTTTTTTCTCGATGCTTAGGAAATATGTGTACGAAAACGAATTCCTCAAGCTTGTTCGCTAGGAAATTTATTTGTTCTTTTTATTCGAAAAAACCAAAGTATTATTCATATATTCTTGATCTATAATGAGGAACGGGCCGAAGCAAAAATTTTTGGGGGGGCCAAGTTTCAAAAATTTGCCAATTGTGCATTGATGGCTTGGAAAACCGATGGTGGAAGGGGAGGATGTTTTTTTTGGTTCCGATTCAATATTTTTTCTGAGAGCTTAAATATAATAATTCAAAATTCTGTAGTGTGACTATTTTAATTTTGTATAACCAAATCAACATACTCTTCGTCTTCAGGATTTTGAAAAAATGTTATGGTTCTTTCGATACAAAATAGTGAAAAGACTTTGGACTCGTAAAGAATTACAACAGAAATCTATTTAAAGATATCAACTTATAATATCATCGATAGAAAATTATTATAGTAAGTTTTGAATGATGAGAAGTTTAGATATGTGTTTCCTACAAACAATTTCTTTTTCAAATATAGTAAAATTATTCCAGTTTCATGAAATTTAGCAGACATGAGCACCTCATGAATTCGCATTTTAAATTTGGAATTTCATATCGACAGGATAATTGTTATTAAGATAAGGAAAATATTCCAGTGACAATAACTTCGAAACTACTGAACTGGCGATCTGGCAAGCTGTAGAACTCTAATAAGAGATACAGCCCACACCTATCCTAAAAATTTGAACTTTCAAACTCTTTCCTTCCGAAGGTTATGTGTGTTTTATTCTAGACCAGCACTACTAGCCTGAGGTTTTATATATTTCGAAATCTTTTGATATTTCGATTCTGACGAAATGTAGGACGAATATGCTCGTCGCTGACCTAGTTCGTAATAATATTGTCCGATATTTTAAAACTTTTTTTAAAGAAATCAAATTCATTCATAATCATAAAATTGTTTTGGAATATGTATTTCAATTCAACTGAAATTTGTACAACTGTTTCTGAAATTTTGCAAACTGTTTCCAGTTTTTTCCGACTGCTTCGAAATTTTGTCACCTGCTTCAAAAATTCACCAACTGGTTCGAAAATTTACCAACTCTGATCAATATTTGGAATGCTCCTAGACATTTGTTCAACTGCTTCAAAATTTCGTCAATTGTTTTGAAATTTTTTCAACTACTCTAAAGTTTTTCCAACTGTTTCGAAAAACTACCAACTGCTTTGCAAAATTGCCAACTCAATTGATCAACATTAGGCCGGTCCGTGTATCAAATCCATTGAAATTTTTCAAACTGTTTTCAGATTTGATCAACTAATTTGACAATTTTTCGAACTGTTTCGAGAATTTACCAACTTGATCAATATTGGGCACGCCCCCAGACCAACTCCATTGACATTTGCCCAACTGTTTTCCATAATTTTTCCAACTGCTTCGAAAAGCTACCAACTGCTTTCAAAAATTTCCAACTCTGATCAACCTGTATCAACTGCATTGAAAAATTTTCCAACTGCTCTGACAATTTTTCCAACTGTTTGGAAATTGCTCTGAAAATTTGCAAATTCTGCTCAACATTAAGGGATCTTCCACCCTATCCCTCCTTGTGCCCGTCCCCGTCTATAATTTCGCAATCAATGAGGTTTGATTTAAATCGACACGAAAAAAAATAGATTAATTCAAAATTTAATTCATTGTTCCTTAGAATTATCAGTTTTTCCCGGTAATTCAAACTCACCTGGATGATATTTCATGACTTTTATGTCGTTGATATTAATCATATCGATTTCCATTCAGAACAACATCAAACAAGTCGGAAGTTTTTGAACGCTTGTCCATATTGGAAAATAATTCAACTTGGAATACTCTGAGAGAAATTTTTCTTCCTCTCAGTGTAGGAATTCAACTCCTATGTTCAAATCCTAAATCTATCCTAGAAGTTATGGAAGTTTTCTTCGAGAAAACAAAAATTTTCAGATTCGAATAACAATGTTGAATTGAAGAATGAACGAAATGAGATCAATAGTTCCCATGATGATTTAAGTGAATTATGGGTTTCCTTCTGTGGACATGCACGAAAATGCTTTTGATTTCACGCCAGGACATTGTTCAATTGTTTTACTAAATTAATCGGAAATTTTGTGTTTCCCTTTCCCAATATTCGAAACTAAAATGACTTTCGGGTTCATGTCAATCAGATGTTTTGAAATAATAAAAAAGACACATTTCTCGAGTCAAAACTATGTTCATGCGGTGCAAGGGCCGATTTGAAGGAGGGGTCATGATTAACCCCCCCCCTGAGACTGGTTCGAAAAATTCTGCAATTTTAAAAAATTCGAGGATCCTCAAAAGACCGTTCACGAAAATCACCTGACCCCAAAATCAAAAGCTGGATTCCCTTTGATGCGGTGGTTGATGAGCTTTGATGTCTATATGATTTCCTCATGACGGAACAAAGGCAATGCTAATAGATTTAATCACAGAACATATACTCTCCGAAATACTTGAGGTGGAGTTCTCTCATAGTTGAAACTACGGAAGATGATTAATTGATATTAAGGTCAATAGAGTTCTCGAGTACCTATCAAAACTGGTTCTTCATGGGGTGGATTCACAAACCTACTCTGAGAGTAGAGTATGGCGGAGTATGACGTGTAAATGCAGTTTGTTCGTCGTTCAGAAACAGAAACTCTAACAAATATCATTCGCGAGACATATGCTAGGTTAAGTTAGATTAAGAACATTCTATTATCGGTTACTTTCACATTTTTACTAGCTTTGGTTAATTGTCGACAATTAATGTTATCTATTATTCAGGGCTCTTCAGAGATTGCTAATTATTTAATAAGAAGATCTTCAGATACCCTTTGTTACACGTTCACTCGCAAATACATGATTAACTCTGCATATTGATTGCAAACCTTTAATAACAGAATTGAACAGAGAAAGTTATATCAAGATCAAACATTGCTATTGTATTTATATAGACAGTTACATATACTTGGAATTTTCTAACGCTCATTCGAATATGCCAAATGGCTACCTGGTATCTACACCTTCAGTGTTTCCTTTTATCGTTTCTAAGAATCCTTAACTGGGAATATCGACAGAATTTCAACAGATGTAAAAATAATATTCTTAATGAAATTATAATACATGCCTGTACTCTCATTTTTAAGTATCAAAGTATTTGATTTAGTTAGTTGAGATTATCTCAAAATTCTTGGTTTATCGTGTGAAATCCGAAATATTCACCCAAAATGAATAAAAACGATGAATAAATTTTCAAATTCGAACAACATTTTCACATTACAGTTCATAAGTAATGGATATTACTGCCAATCCATAAAACTTCAAAATTTTCAGTTTATCGTGAGAAAATAGAGATATTGACTCAAAACGATTACCAAACGACGAAAAAAGCTTTAAACTCAAACCAGAAATATTATTCTTGAATGAAACAAACAATAACATAACGCTTTGAATTCAAAAAACTGTAAAAGTACCGAATACTTTTTGAAAAAGCTATAAATCAATCCAGGTACGATCTATTCCAACAGAACAATTAGCCAAATTATATACTTCATGTAACAAAATTCATGTGAATTCCTTAATAATTTTCCTTTTAGAATTATCAAGTTCCGTCATTAGGATCTTTCTGTTGTTCTAGTTCGTCATGCGATCTTCGCTATTTGAACATATATTTGTGATCTTGTAATGTCCCTATTTGATGTTTTTCTTATGTTCGCGTTTTGTTATCTCTAAAGGTCTTGACATCAATACAAGTTTGCCTGAGGAAGGAGTTTGACATAGACACCGGAACGTTACATTATCCTTTTCATTTATGTCCTTTTTTGAGTTTACTGTTTCGTAACAGTTTTTTCAAAACCAATATGCTTCTGACGAATAAAAATTGAAATTTTTAATTATTTTTGTTTCAGAGACTGGGAGTGAAAACCTAAAAAGTTTTCTAGAAATGCAGAACCCTTCCAGATTATATTTCAATCGATACAATTCAGTCAGGTATGAATAACTTGAACTTATTTCAAGTATACAAAAAACATCTAATATTCGAGAAATAGTAATGCTAATTTGGGGGTTTTCATTTCTGTTTATATTCCTCATACTGCTAGCTATCATACATCCCACCACCGAATGGTATCATAGAACATTTGAGGCAGTTTCTGAACGTAATAACTTCCATACGTTTGGGGATTTTTCAGTACTTCTGGGAGCCACTTTTACCAGTTGGCTTTCAGACGATCCTACATAAATTTAGCGAGAAACAGTCCCAACTGGAGTTGCACGTTTTCGGTAAATCGCCTTTTTATAGCGTCTCCAAAGTTACCATTCCGCTTTCCTGATGAATTATTGAAACGTACAAGAATCCTGAAATTTTCTAGGAATAAAAAATCTATCACCACCACATTTTTCTTCGGGTAGGTAGATAAGTAGTTCGAATACATCTTTGTGCCTTGGTTCATATCTGCGCTGAGTAATTTATATCTGTTATCTGGGTAAAATGATTAGTTATTCAATCGAAACTATTTGCATAAATTGTATTTCAGGCTTAAAAAAAGAATTAGGAAAGCATTGAGCAGGTGTATCTGAGTGTTTATTGGTCAAAGCATGAGACAATAACCTCAAAATGTTGTACAGGGTGGGCATATTTCGATGTTTTAGCACTACAACTTTTAAACCAGAGGAGAGAGACAAAATCTGATACCCACTTCTGGATCTCTTTTTCTGAGAAACTAACAAGAGTAGTATTCATTTTTGGCTACCTTCTTTTGTTTTCGAGTTATAAGCGAAAATTGGAAAAGTGGCAATATCGAAAAAAAATCATATCTCCGCTAATACTGATGATAGAGCTCTGAAATTAAAACATTATACAGGCACTTTTTTTACGTAGAATCCAGTGGCGTACTCGCCTTTTTTGCACCATTTCTAATTACGGAGCTATGGCCCAAAGTTATGTTTTTTAATGGAAATACAAAAATTTTTGTGGCATTTTCTAAAACCTTAATTTTTCTGATTTCAAAAATATATAACATTGTATGGTTTGTATCAATATGAGTATAGAAAATGGTCAAAAACCTATTTTCATCTGAGTCTCAATATTTTTTATGGTTTCAACTGTTGATGAGCACAGAAAAATGGAGCTTCCTATAACAAGAGCGTCTCCTTCCGTCAATCTCATTATTTCTATGCTTTCAACTAATTTCTCCAAAATTCGAACATGGATATTTCATAAAAACTTATATCTTGAAATAGATTTGGAAATAACAAGAAAATCCACATGATCCTCCGTTTCAATCGATAGGTATACTTATTATAATGAGATGGATACAAGAGAATATTTTTATTGCACTCCAGAATAAATACGCTCAAGTGCTAAGTAGTCTATTTCAAATCGCATATGAAATAACGCATATAGATATGATTGAAGTTATCAATTCAATTAGAAAAGTAATAAAGGAAAAATATTTTTCAATACCTAATAGTGATTACAATAAAAGGTCAGTAGGTTATAATTAAGATGTCTAAAATAAGACATCTTAGTTATAACTTAGAATGAGGGATCAAGTTTTCACAGCAGTCCATCTTGGAGAAATTAGTAAAGAGCATAGAAATGAAAGAATACTGGAAAGATATTGTGGTAATTATACGATGCTAAATTTTTCTGTGCTCATCAATAGTTGAAATCATAGAAAATATTGAGACTCAGATGAAAATAGGTTTTTGATCATTTTCTATACTCATATTGATACAAACCATACATGTTATATATTTTTGAATCAGAAAAAATTAAGCTTTCAGAAAATGCCAAAAAATCTAGTATTTCCATTCAAAAAACATAACTTTGGGTCATACCTCCGTAATTAGAAATGGTGCAAAAAGGCGAGTACGCCACTGGATTCTACGTAAAAAAACTGCCTGTATAATGTTTTAATTTCAGAGCTCTATCATCAGTATTAGCGGAGATATGAATTTTTTTCGATATTGCCACTTTTCCAATTTTCGCTTATAACTCGAAAACAAAAAAGGTAGCCAAAAATGAATACTACTCTTGTTAGTTTCTCATAAAAAGAGATCGAGAAGTGGGTATCAGATTTGTCTATCTCCTCTGGTTTAAAAGTTGTAGTGCTAAAACATCGAAATATGCCCACCCTGTACAGGACTTAGGATTCATAATAAATATATGAATGCAAAATGTCAGGACGATCGAAATTATATTCTGGAAATTATTAAAAAAATGAACATGTAGAAAATCGACAAATAAAATTCTCAAAATTTAATGGTCCCCATTTCATAATCCTTTGTATATTAGCATGATCATTCACTTCGTAAATATACATCCTCAAACTCGATTACATTTGAATTGAAATATCAGATTTTTATCGAGGGTACGATAGACTTTTTTACGGTTGTTCTAACGCAACTTCTACAAATTTTTTCCGCACTGCTTTGAATTGGTATCGAACATTTTACTGCTAAATTTCAGCTCGACCGAATTGACAACTTGTGAATTAAAAAAATTTTGATTTAAAAAAAAATTAATTTTTGGTTCTGATTATGCGATCCCCACGAAATTTTGCATGAACATTCAGTATAAGATTCTTAATCCTTGAAATGAATTTCACTTTAGTGGGACGATAATGATTTTTTTCAATATTCCGATTGAATTTGCTGTGTTGCCATCTTTTTATCTGAGGTTGCTATTGACAATATGACCACAACATTTTCTGTGAGGTTTCTGAGGAGTAGATCTTGTATGTGACAGCAAAATTCCATTTCGATCGGTTTGGTTCTGTCTGAAATATTGGAAAAACAAAATTTTGAGTTGCTATATTTGAATGAACACCATGTACGATTTTGCTGGTTAGCGAACAGTCGTCTGTCTATGGACTCCATTGCTCGAAAGTATAGTATTTTTCTGAAATTATTCTTTCACAATTGTATTTTTTCTCGGATTTTTAGACATTTTTGAACATTCACGTTGGAAATTTTCTTATTTTTAGTAGTCTATACCATGTTCTTGTATGAATGTATGTTATAGAGCTTTAGTACAATTTATTTTTTCTGCCATCTGCCCGAAAAGTCGAAAAAAACCCTTAAGGTTGACGCTCACTTGGACGAGACGAAGCGAAGAGTTGTTTTCCGCAGGCACGATTTGCACTGAATCAAATGGGTAAACGCTCACTTAGGAGGCGCGAAGCGAATATCAGAATCGTTTGATTCAGTGCAAATCGTGCCTGCGGAAACACAACTCTTCGCTTCGTCTCGTCTCGTCTCGTCCAAGTGAGCGTCAAGCTTTAAACTTGTTGGTTATCCCTATGAGACGACTATTACTCCTCGTTTAAGATATATATTTTTGAGCGCTCGTTCTACTACGAGTGCTATATTGTTTGTCCAAGTGTCTGTAATTTTTGAATTTTGAGACGAAAATGTTCTTGACGAATCCGTGGTTGAATTCAATTCTGTTCGTGGGGCCGTACGGCCCTCCGGTCGCAAAAACGATAACTTTCAAAGCAATCGTCCAAGAGGCTCAAGATTTTCAGGGTGAATGTTTATGTAAAATTTCAAGAGGATCGCATGATCAGAACCATATAATTTAATTTTTAATTATTGATTTTTACAATATTTCTATTTTTCAATCATTTATCCACAGAATATAATTCCGATCATGCGGAGATTTTGCATTAATATACCCAGCATGAATCTCAAGCCGTATATACAAAATTTCGAGGTAGTAGCTTCATTGTACCACCAATGAACGAGCCCTCAAAATCACCTGCTCAGGACTTCTCTTGAATTTTTGTTTCACTACACTTAATGCTGTGACATGATAAAAACCTATAGGTATTTCAACAAACTGAAAATGACTTTTTTTATGTAGGTAGTATTCGGTTCCTTCCAGGTGGGAAAAAACTCTTTCGCTTCCAGATTTCAGTCTTTGAGGGTACCAAATTATTGAGTGAGAGAGATTTTCCATGGAGTTTCTCCCAGATATGCCATTTCATATGTTATTTTCTGACATCGGATTCAGATCCCGAAAATGTTGTAACGCAGAGCCGGGTAATGGTCCCCCAAAATCTGAATAAATGATGGAATTTGAGTCTCGTCGCGTACACCCATTTGCACCCCTTATCTTCGTGCACTTCCACCATATTTATTTTCGGGATACTCCACGCAAATGCGATTTCACGAAAGGCAGAATCCAGCCAGTGATAATCCAGTCAGACATTTACATGGAGTGTTTCACCTACTCGTACAATAATCTGAACAATAGATTCTCCTCACTGAATAATATCTTCCTTTCGTATTCGGTTGAGGTGTGAAGCTATCCACATTTGAAGGTATTATAAAGAGTGTTTCAAATAAAAGTGATCCATTCTCTAGGAAAGATATAAAACTGAAAAGAATTGTTGTTTGTTATGTAATCACGAGGTGAAGTTAAGACTTCAAACCGTAGGATTTTACAATAGTTGTGGATAAAATATTATTATGAAGCCTTATTCATTTGATTTTTCATTTATTTCCGAATCAGTTTTATTTTTTGCACCAAAAGGAGGTGCTAATAACTGAAGCCGAAAAACCATTGCGTTTCTTAACGATTTGTCATGTTTTCTCCAGCATCAGATTAAAAACGTTATAACGTAAAAAACGAATTAATTTACCCATTACAGAAATACCCGCTTCTGTTCCCGATCTGTTTTGTTTCAATCGCTCGAAAAACATTATTATGTAGCTTTATTTATTTATCGAATGAATTTATTTATTTAATTTTCCATCTTTCTCCGAATTCACTTTTTGCACTAGAAGAAGGTGACAATATCCACACCCGAAAAACCTCAGAGACTTTCTTACAATCTGTCATGTTGGTCAAACATCAGATGAAAAACTTTATAACGTAAAATCGAATAACTTTACACATAGAAAAGGACATTCTGGGGAGGTTGTTAGCCTTCCTGATTCCCGAGAGTCAAGGAGATCCCTTTTTTGGCTGTTTTTTATAAGCATTTATCAACCATATTTGAACTAATATTGCTGGAAGCATGGCCGCTTGGCTGTCTGTGTGTATTGTCGAATGTTGGATTTCTGGAAGTTTCTTCTGAGCTTGAACTGAGTGAATTTTCCTATCTATTTACATACATTTGAAAAACGCTCAATATTAATGAGAAACTAACGATTTTGGATATTTACTCTTCTGTTTCAAATCTGTCGAGAAGTATTCGTTCAAAAAATTACTGTATTGGAAATCTGCCCCAAACACGCATTTGCTCCCTTGTTCCCATTTCCCTTTAGAGCTTCACTCCCTGCATAAGAATTTTCACAGAATTCCTCCCTAATGCGACTTCTCGACAACAGAAACAAGCCAATGAAAATCGGATTTTACGTATAGGTTTACTTTCACTATTTCCAAATTTCGGTTTGATGTCACATCAACCTCCTCGATCAAAAAAACGTAATATGAATCACCCTGTATGACTTTTCCACCAGAACACTTTTTGCATTGGTTGCCGATGACAGAATAATTTTCGTATCTACACGGTCTAGTCTTACAAGATGCTACCTAGGACGACAACGTCATGTGTGAGTGTGAAGTGAGCCTTTGGGAAGTCTCATCAGGATATATTTGTTAGCATTCAATTCCCGAGGAATCTTTCGGAGTGCTCAAGACCTGAAAAAACTTTCCACAGTGATTCATCTTCATCGAGAAATTTTTTTTGGAAAAAGTCTTTTCTAATATACATAGGTACCTATGCCACAAAATTGTTCTGGTCTTGAAGAAGGAGATGAGAAAGCCTTTCTGGCGAGATTATTAGCACCCCTAATTTTCGTGGGTCAAGGAAATTCCATTATTTCGGCTGTTTCATTCAATTTGCCTAAGAACTCAAAAACCAAAAAAATCAAATTTGAAATAATATTGTTTCCTTCTTAGCTTCAACGCATTCCTTATTGCGTGTATTCACTTTTGAAATATGCTTGAATGAGAACCTAATGTTTTTGAATATACCCGCTTTGTTCCCGATCTGTCTCCTTTAAATCGCTCAAAAAACATTATTATGTAGCTTTATTTATTTAATTTTCCATCTTTTTCCCAATTCACTTTTTGCACTAGTAGAAGGTGACGATATCCACACCCGAAAAACCTCAGAGATTTTCTTACAATCTGTCATGTTGGTCTAACATCAGATGAAAAACGTTATAACGTGAAATCGAATAAATTTACCCATAACTGAATTGGAAATCCGCCCCAAACGCGCATATGCTTGAACAGAAAACGTAATCGAATCAGGTTGAACTGATCGCATTTTCCTTTTGCCTTTATTTACCCCAAGAATGCACTTGAATAAGAATAACAACTCCGAATACCCCCGCTTCTGTTCTGTATCTGTCGCTTAGCAATCATTCCAAAACATGTGTAGGTATAGCTTAATTCATCTGCTTTTCTATTTAATTTCGTACGAGTATAATAGTATATTATTCAATGAGCGGTAATGCAGCTCAAAACACACGCAGATGAATTTTGCACCACGAGCCGTTAGGCGAGTGGTGTAATTCATCAAGTGTGTTTTGAGCATTACCGCGAATTGAATACTATACTTTATCCACGACTTCTTCAGTAAAATTCAAATTAATCTGCATTTAAAAAATTTTGAACAGTTGTCAAAAGCATTGACAACATTTCGTCAAATCTCTGTACTCTGTGGTCGGGAATCAAATCAGAGTACCTAATCAAATCAAGTACTTTCGCAACTTCAAAATTTACGTTTTCTAAAAATAAATCTGGAATGAATCGCTAGAACGTTATCTTGATGGCTGAAATAGAGTTCCGGATCGATCCTACTTTTTATTAATTTTTTTTGTAAGCAATTTCATTTTCCCTAGTTATTTTTATTAGCGGGTGTTATGGGCGGGTGTTATTATAACACTCGCTTTTCGGTTCATAGACATGTCTACGGTTGTGTTATAGCTACTTTTACACATAGAAATTAGTTTAATAATTGACATATTACTCTATAGGAGTGGATGAAGTGACTTTAACAATATCCACACCCGAAAAACCTCAGAGATTTCCGTACAATCTGTCATGTTTCTCCAACATCAGATAAAAACGTTATAACGTGAAATCGAATAAATTTACCCATAACTGAATTGGAAATCCGCCCCAAACACGCATTTGCACCCATTACCCTTGAGAGCTTCACTCCCTGCTTAGGTATTTCCACAAAATTCCTCCCTAATGCGACTTCTCGACAACAGGAACGAGCCAATGAAAATCGGATCTGACGTATAGGTTCACTTTCACGATTTCCAAATTTCGGTTTGATGTCCCATCAACCTCGTCGAACAAAAAAACGTAATCGAAATCAGCCGTAAACTCAGCCCGAGATTGAGTCCTTTGCATATCTCATGACACGAGAAATTGGGCCCATTTCTTCGACACATGACGCAAGAAATGGGCTGAAATGAGCCGGCTTGTTTCTCAGCCAATTCGAATATCCCGATTTGAACAGAAATCGATTCCAGATGAATTCATCGAGCTCATGTAGGGTGAGGAGGGGGAATGGCGTTCACCTAAGGAAAACATGGTGTATTTTATAAATTATTGATTATAAATCAAAACAGATAAAACTAACAAAGTCTTGAATTATCAAGGAATCGAAAATTTAAGAACAAAAACATATATCTTCAACCTACTTGTAATAGGAAAACATAATAAAAAAAATACGTTTGAGTGGCATTACCCTGATTTTGGGTAATGTCGCTCAGGGCAGGGGTAGTGACGCTCAAACATGTTTTGGAATATAACAAGTAAAATATATATTTCCGCCGACCTCGAAATAAGAGGTGATTTTAATATGTACGAAATTGAGCATTAATGACCCATTTTAATGCTCATTTTTTATCCATTTCAAATGTGCAATCCTCATGGCAACCGTACACAAAGTATTCAGAAGCACTGCCAGAAATGTCAAAACTCTACTGGATTATAGAAAGATAAAAATTTATAATTGTCAAATGAATGTCTTGTGCAAAATATGAATGTTTTCCAATCAGTATTTATACAGATTCATATTGAGATCGGCGGAAAATCTTGTAATCAACTCGGTTATTAATCTAGCGACTAATGGTCTCGAACTATTAAAGCGTTCCCTCCGCTCACGCTTTAAATATCTTGACCATTAGTCGCTGTCTTTAATAACCTAGTTGATTAAATAACTATTAATTAAAGCCGTATTGAGAAGTTGAGTATAGAATCACAGATAAGACTTATGATTTATTTTTATTTGGTCTTGATTTTTTATTTTTGCCAGCCTATCTACAACAATCAAATAATAAGTCAATACCTAAGGGGTATTGGCGCTCAGGTGAGCGGTATAACCCAAAACATCGTTTTGAAACTAATTTGAAATCCAAAGAAAATAATACACCCTTGTTGAAAAACTATTGCATTTTTATAAAATAGAATAGTTTTTACTGATAGAAAAGTGAAATAAATAATTGAATAATCATAAAGAGTTGGACTTACCGATAAAAAACACGTAACCGAAAATTAGATCAGCACGGCCGCAAAATAGAAAATGTACTTCACGGTCAAATGACACGAGCTCCTATCCGTTTGCATCGCTGCCTGTTAGACAACCCTTTATTCCAGCAATTCCGTGAAAAACCTAGTTGCTACCTAATCTTATGACAGACTTGCAGAGGTGAGCGCCATTAATTTGATTGTTTCAATTACTAATATGTTTATTCTGTTCAATTTTTATTTATTGTCTTTTTCAAATATCTTGGGACAATAAAATATTTCAGCACCCTCAGTAGTTATTATTTTTTAATGTTTAATTTACGTAAAATGATGATAAATTCTTTTTGAATATTTTCTTATACTGAAAAAAGTTCGAAAAAAATTATTATGGAGCAATAAGAAAACTATCCAGCAGTAGTTTTTGGGGTGGTAAAAGAAGAAAATTGTTAAGACAGATTCCGATAAGGTTTTTGGCCGCTATTCAAAATACTTTTTTTTTCAAAATTTCTACCTTCTCTGGAGTCAAGATAATGTATTGAACAACAGAAATCGTAAAAAGACCACCTTCTAATTATAATTTGAAAGTAAGACTGAAAGCCGGGTTTCACAAAAACCCGATCAAGTTGATTGATGAAGTGTCATTATTTCTGTGCAAATTTCAGTTCATTTTGACGTAAACCATCGAACTTTTCTCAAAATCAACGATTTGATTGCCAATCAAGCTTTGTGAAACCCGCGGTCAGTCAGTAATAATCGAGCATTAAGCATTTTTGTGACTCCAATTTCAGGCTTCTGGGCAACTCAAATTCTTCGGCTATTCATTCGGTTAACTATCCATCAATTTCTATCGAACACAAACCTGAAATGAATGTAACCATGGCGAACAGTTTTTTTTCCCTCCGGTCTTCAAAATGCCTTAGCAGTTAACACAAAACGGTCCTGTTATAACGAGTAATTGGCAGCCGTAGCAACAGAGTTCTCCATACATTTTGGTCCACAAAATACGTAAATATTCATGAACCAACATGAGGGTTCTGGTCCTTTCAATGTATTCTGTTTGACCTCTTCAAACTATATTTTCACGTCAGCTGAATTGTCCTCAAATTTTCATTTCATTCCCTGTTTGAAACTACGCAGGTTTGACCGCAAGAGTGGAGTTTTTGTTTCTACTGGCTGACTCAACATGAAAAATAGGAGAAAGTTACATCTGCCAATTTCACTCGTTAATTAGTAAGAGTTAGCAGATGACCCTTTGCACCTCAGCAGAGATTTTATGTCTGTTGATTCAACCAGGTCCGTCGCTAGCTAAACGGCAGCCCAACGGAGAGACTCATTTTAAACCGCGATAATTAACAGGGCGTTCAATATACAGTGTGTCTGTAAACAAATGCGATGGACTAAGGAGGATGATGCCTCGATGAAAATAAGCAGGGGTAGCTCAGAGACATTTTTCCAAGATACAGCCTTTGGAAGGCGATGTCGAGTTGACCGTTTTTAAATATTTTTAGGAGTCCTTAAAATCACTGAATCATAAAACTATGAATAATATGATTCTTGAGTAGATGTTACTAGCACAATTTTTTAGATCTCATGAATTTATTATTAGGGTTGAAAATACCAACCACTTATGATTTTCCTTCGAAAATTAATTTCGTGGGATAGATTTTAGAAAAATAAAATCCTCTTATGGTTTCCCATTAAATTCTGGAGAAAAAAGGTCTCTTGCAAAATTTCGATACAGTCGAAACTTTTCTCGGAAAAAATAAAAATCTGATGTCTTTCATTCTATTTCATCGTAAGTTCCATAGAATGAATATTTTAAGATATTGTTCATGCTCAAAATTGGTTTTGTCAATTATGCTTATTAATCTAAAGAAAGTTCTATTTGTGAAATTAAAATATTACGGATATAAATTTCTTCCGGAAATTAGTAATAAAACCGTCAGAAAAAATATCTTAGAATATTCATTCTATGACAGTTATGAAATGGAATTAACAGTGATTATAACTTGTTAAGCTTTTATTTTTCCGAGAAAACTACGGAGTGTGTCGAAATTTCGCAGGAGACTTTATTTCTCTAGAATTGAATGAAAGATTATAAGAGAATTTTATTTTCGAAATCATTCCCACAAAACAATTTTGAACGAAAATCATAGGGGTTGTTATTTTCAACCCCTAATAATAAAGTTATGAGATATAAAAAAATTTTTAAGTAACATCTACTTAGTGCTTCATATATTAGTTATAGTTTTAGGACTCAGTGTTTTCAAGAAGCCGAAAAAAATTAAAACTGTCAACTCGTCATCGCCTTCTTAACTACCCCTGCTTATTTTCATCAAGAAATCATCTCCCAAAGTCCCTCGCATGCGTTTACAGACACCCTGTTTAATTATCCTTCGAATAAGTTCGGAAATTTCACTCAAATTGACTTTTCATATTACTCGTAAGAGTTAAGGGGTATACCTACAAATTTATTACGACCCTTCTTTATTACAATAATTCCATAGAAGATCCCATCTAATGAGCTTCCCTGGTCAACAACTCAGGTTGAAAACCTAAATAGGATTACTTGCTGACCAGATTGGAATCTGGAAGATGCATGGGAGTGAAATTGAATAGATGTGGCCTAGAGTAGGCTAATTCGATGGGATCGTCCTTCCGCTTTTATAATTATTTCTTGTAGTTAGTTGACTAAAACTCCAAACTAAGTGAGATTGAAACTTCTCATAGGTTTTCGCTGATATCATTCACCAGATAATTCACAATTAACGTGAATAATACTGGTAAATGGTACCTATATATCTCGTTCAAATGTATTCCCTTTCTTATATAAAAAAAAATAAGGAAAGCCCTAAGCAGGAACTTTTGAGTGCTCGTTCATTGGTGGAGGAGCTATCACCTCAAAAATTTTTTGAGTACTTGAGATGATATCGAATATATGAATTCTAAGCACGGTCCGAATTATATTCTGCAAATTACAAAAGATGAACGCCTATGTAAAAAGTCTATAACTAAAAATATCAAAATCTATGGTCTGCATGACCATTCATTTCGCCAATTTTATCCTCAAACTCGATTTCATTTCAAAAGAAAGAATTTCATAGCAATATATTTTTTTTCAAACGATAGACTTTTTTATGTTATGCTAACTGCTTTGAATCGGCATTGAACATTTACTGCAAAATTTCAGTTCAATCGAATCGATAAACTCGGAACTATTCGAAAAAGTTCATAATTTAGAGAGAAAATCTGTTCTGATGATGTGATTCTCTTGAAATTTTGCATGGACATTCAGTAAATCAGTAATCATTCACAAATGAATTTCATTCGAATCGGATATCTTGTTATGGAAATATAAAGACTCTTCTCTCATTATGCCAACTAAATATTCTAATGCGAAAATTACAAACGTCTGAGCAGAATTTTAGGTTATGTGAACGAGCGCTTAAAAATACCTAGTATGGTAGATTCCATGTATCACAAGCATATGGTAAAAAAAAACGAAGGTTTCAAAATATTCGCCAATACGTTTAATTCGAGATCAATCCTCGTGTTTCAGTTCTTTTCAATCACTGATTAGAGATAATAATTTATTAAGGGCTTTCGCCCAGCCTGTATATTGATCCTACGGATATTTCATCAAAGTGAAATTATCTAATAAGTACTCATTCAGGAAAAACGAGTCTTTTTCCAATTTACTAGAGAAAAAAGAATATTTTTATACAATGGTGGTAGGTATTGATTTCGATTGGGAAAATATATTTTTTTTTTGTGATATTATTTCTCAAAGTTTTCCCGAATAAGGGATAACAACTTTATGAAACGAAATTAAATTGCAGTCCAAAAGAGATACTGAAAGAAAGATTCGATTTGCGGCTCCCCGCTCAGTCAGTAGCAGGTTTCAGAAGTGGAGGTTCAGTGGAAAGTTCCATCGTGTCTGATATCGTTTTTATTGGAAATATTCAATTTTATTCGAGACAAAAAGTGTACATGAACGAGAACCCAGGTCAGCCAAGAGTGTGACTCTTTCTGCTCTTTTCTATACGTTATTATGTTATACGTGGCTATGAAATTGATCTCATTGAGTGTGAACGAAGATTTTGACATAAACGGTATAAGTGAAGGGTTTTGCAATAAGAGGTGTTATTTAGAATAGCCTGATATTTTGGTATATGTCACGTTTGGAGCTGTCTTTGTTTGACATTTGACACGCAGAAACTACGCCAATAATAAAATAGAACGATACACGTTTCAAGAACGCATTAAAATTCACTATAAAATTGGTAAAAATTTGGCAGATCGGGAATTCCACCGAAAAGTTATCTTGAGTGATGGGCCCATTTCCCACCTCGGTGGCTTCGTCAACAAGCAAAATTGTCGCATCTTGGGATCGGAAAAACTAGAGTTATTGTCGAATAGCCTCTCTATCTTTAACGTGTGACTGTTTGGCGCGGTTTATGGTCGGCAGAGTCATTGGACCTCACATTTTTAGTCAAATTAGCATTTCACCTCTGAATGAAAGATAATAAGCTGAAAATTGGTATGAACCTTTGTTTTGTCATTCTAAATGTTGTCTCAAAAGTCACAAATGCTATCGTGCCGGCGTCTTAAGATATTGAAGGTCAAAGGTCATAAAAATCGGTTTTTTGCGAATATCTGCCTTCCTATTGCTTAAATGAGATTTGCAGTTATTATGAAGTTGTAGACTATAAAATTGTCTACAACTTTTTTTTGAACTTTTTTTCATACGACCAACCGTTTTTGAGGTAGAGCGCGAAGTGTGCGCAGTCATATACCTAATGTATGACCTAATGCAGGGTCAAGCGTGAGTTACGGTTAGCAGTTCGTTGTATGAAGTCAATTATTCACTTAACAATTATAATTATAAACAATGACCATTATTTATGTTCTATTTGTTAATTATTTATATTAAATTAAAATAATAATTGAATTATTCATATATAATTATTATAATTATTATTTTACTATAGTATATTATTAATTCTGGATTATATATTTCAATTATATTTTATATTAAAAAGTAAGGGAAGATATTTCACACATATCTTTATTTATCATTTAATATGGCATATTGATTTTAATTATAATAAATTGTAAAAGAAAGCTAATTATCTTCTTCTTCTTCGCCGTCTTTCTCCTTGTTGTCGCTCCAAAAAGTTCAGTTCATTGTCATCATCCTCATCATTGGTCATATTCATCTCCAACCTTCCAGAATTTTCAGGCTCATATGTGCTTTTCTTCATCGGGAATCGGGATTACTTGGATTTAGTGAAGCGTTGAGGCAAGCTTGTCCGTTGCACTGGCCACAAGCTGAAGAACATAGACTTTCTGCATCCACAGCGCGAACCACAACATTTTTGCAATTGAAAAATATAACGTTTAGTAGTTCGGCTGGTGCTGGAGGTAGTAACGTTTTTATGGGCTCCAGGATTTCATTTTCGAGCATCCAGCCCCATTCTTGAGGTTCTATGTCCTTCCCTAAACACGTTTGAATCTGGTAGTAGACACGATTGAATATTGACGAGCTGCTACACTTGTTGGTGGAATTGTTGACAATTGTACAGGTTTATTTAGTTTCGTTAATTTGATGAATTGGGTGTAGCGGAAATGGTCAATGTTGTCCTCAGATTTTGGAGCATTATACAGGTGTTGGGTAGCTGGGTGCAAACCTTTAAGGGGGTGATACACTAGCCCATGTAGAACATATTCATACAAACATGTTTATTTTCTAGCGCGTTTTTGATTTTTAAGGGAACTTTTACGATTTTTAGTACAAAAACCCAAATTGGTCAATTTAAATGCTAATAACTTCTAATCTGAACAGAAATGTCCGGTTTTTTTTTTTTCATTTATTTTAGTAGTCTTATGTGCCCCCAATCGTACTAAAGTAGTTTGAGGCACCATTGTATCCAAAAAGTTATGTACAGAGCATTTTAAACTTCACAAAAAAAGAAAGAAAATGAAAAATCTGACCTTTGATGCCAATTAAAAAAATAAATAAATTACATACAGGTGTTCAGACACTTTTAAAAACATGCGTATATTGCTCTTTCGTTTGAGGTATCATTTATCTAGCTAAGTCTCAAACTTTTTTAATTAGGGTACCTGAACCAGTTAAAGGTCGTAAATATGGATTTTTTTGAATAAAGAAAAAATGTTTTGTACTGTAAAAATTTATTGTTGGTGTTCAAAATGTCCTCCACCATTGCGTATACACTTTCTACAACGATTTCGTACTTTCAGTTGTGGTTACTTTCATTTGCATTTCCTGTTTCATAATTCAAACGCTGCCTCTATTCGCTGAAGTAATTCTTCTCTCGTGGTGATTTCTGTTTTGTTATACGAGTTCTTTCGCCCGACCACCACAAAAAAATCCAACGGAGTCAGGTCGGCGATCTGGCAGGCAGGGGATGGGTCTGTCTCTCCCGATCCAGTTGCCAGGAAAAAAGCGGTTCAGGTGTTCGCGGACGCTTACAGCCCAATTGCTGCGGGCATCCATCTAAAAATTGATAAACTCAAAAGCAACTTTATGGCCCCAGCATAAGGTCTAAATCATAACAATAGAATGCATTCCAATTAATGACTAACTTCAGGTCAAATTCTTTGTTGTGAAATGCCACCGCCACCGGACTTTGTTCAGTTTTCTCTTCTTTTAAGTTGGGCTAAGTTTCTTATTATTCCATGTAAGTCTTAAAATAATATCGCATATTGCTTTAGGATTTCAGTTTGAAGGTTTTCGAGCTAAAATTCATTAAATTCCTTTTTTTTTTAATTTTCAAATATCCATATTTACGACCTTTAATGGTTCAGGTACCCTAATTAAAAAAGTTTAGGGCTTAGCTAGATAAATGATACCTCAAACGAAAGAGCAATAACTACGCATGTTTTTAAAAGTATCTGAACACCTGTATTGTTTATTTATTTTTTTTAATTGGCATCAAAGGTCAGATTTTTTATTTTCTTTCTTTTTTTTGTGAAGTTAAATGCTCTGTACATAACTTTTTTGGATACAGATACAATGGGGCTTCAAACTACTTTAGTACGATTGGGGACACATAAGACTACTAAAATAAATGAAAAAACCGGACATTTCTGTTAAGATTAGAGTTATTAGCATTTAATTGACCAATTTTGGGTTTTTTGTACTAAAAATTGTAAAAGTTCCCTTAAAAATCAAAAACGCGCTAGAAAAAAAAAATGTTTGTTGAATATGTTCTACATGGGCTAGTGTATCACCCCCTTAAAGGTTTGCACCCAGCTACCAAACACCCTGTATAATGCCGACAAGATGCGCACTCCATTTTCAAATAATGTTTGTTCGGGCAATTTTCTGGTTGAAATACTTCCACCAGTTCATCCAAATTGGAAATTTTCTCCAATGCTCTAGTAACAGTTTTTTTTCATTTTTTAAATAGCTAATTAATAATTAGTACATAATTAGTGGGCATTTTTAATATTTATAATGGTTAGGTGATAATTGACTTTATACAACGAACTGCTAAGCCCCATTTCGCACCAAGCCAGTCCAGTCCAGTCGAGTCAGTCACTTCAGGATTGAACTATTAACTTCGTTTAAATCGTTTAAAAAAAATGGAATGTGAAATCTAGTTCACGCTTGACCTTGCATTAGGTCATATATGACTACGCTGCGTACTCTTCGCGCTCTACCCCAAAAACGGTTGGTCGTATGAAAAAAAAGTTCAGACAAAAGTTGTAGACAATTTTATAGTCTACAACTTTCATAATAACTACAAATCTCATTAAGCAATAGGAAGGCAGATATTTGCAAAAAACCGATTTTTATGACTTTGACCTTCAATATCTTAAGACGCCGGCACGATAGCATTTGTGACTTTTGAGACAACATTTAGAATGACAAAACAAAGGTTCATACCAATTTTCAGCTTATTATCTTTCATTCCGAGGTTGGCCCCCTTTTTCATCTAATTTGACTGGGCTATTTAGAAAAATGAGGCTGGAGCAACATTTGCGGTGAATGAGTTGCGAGAGATGATGATGAATTTTTATGGCCGAATTGAAAATAATAATTTGGACAACGAACTTGAACCATCATGCCAAACTCTTTCATTTATAGGTAAAACAATTTATTATAAGCGAAGCACAACGCATATTCCCTGGACATGATTCCTTGACATGATTCGTTATTTTCATGTTTTTTTAGAAGTTAAAAAAGAGATATTCATTTCTTCAGGAAATATCCAGACATTTGATTTTCTGATACCAACAAATTTTCTCGAAAATAAGACGATTATAAAACCGCCCTTGAAGTACTTGTACAATGAAATGTATAAAGACCACCCTATAACGGTACAGTCAAGACAGATGTAATAACCCTCCTCAAAATCTTCCGATCAGTCATTCATTTTTATTTTTCATATAAAAAATTTATGAATTTTCAGAAAAACTAACTTTTTTGAGCGACCATTCTCTTTGAATTTGTGTTGAAATGTCTCAAACGATAGGGTTCTGCTCCTGATGCCGAATCCGTTGTCAAATTCAATTCTGTCCGTGGGGGCCGCCCGTCTGGCCGTTAGCGCAATAACTTTCGAAGGGATTGTTCTTGAGACTTGAAATTTTCAGGGTGAGTTCGGTTCTTAAATGGCTCAGTTAAGATCGTTAACAGCCAAATCCTATAGGGTGTTCCACAAAATATGGCCATTCAAAATTTTGAAAAAGAAAACGAAAGCCCGTCCAAATGAAATGTTGAGGCCATTTTATAAATGAAGATCGATACACTGAATGTTCATGCAGAATTTATGGCCGTAGTGTCAACAGAACCATAGAAAATTCAATTGGGATATTGAAAAAAAGAATCTTTATATTTCCATCACAGGATATCCGATTCAAGTGATTTTTTTGTAAATAAAGATTGTTATACTGAATCTTCAAGCAAAATATTGTGGCCATAGTGGTAAACAGAAGCATAAAAAATTCAATTGGAATATTGACAAGAAGAATCTCTATATTTTCACATAAAAAATTTGTGAATTAGAACTGATATACTAATGTTCATGTAGAATTTCAAGAGGATAGCATCATTAGAACCATATAATTCAATTTTTGTACTTTTTTATTTTTAACATATTTCGTTTTTTAAATCATTTCCAGAATATAATTCAGATTTTGCTGAGAATCTGCATTATTTATTTGGTATCAATCTCAAATCTCAAATGAAATATTGCGGTTATAGTCTTATTGCTCCACCAAAGAAGGAGCGCCCAAAATCTTCTGCTCAGAGCTTTTTTTAAGTTTTATCTTCTGAATTAATTACACCCCTAGAGTTAATTAGCTGGAAAAGCCTCTGCCTTGCAAATTTGAAAAATAAATTGATATAAATAAGCGAGTTCGTGGTATATCAAATCTGCTTCATTCCGAATTCAACTTTACCTCTACTTCAACGCAGTCTGAATACTACTGAAGACTAAGGCAGAGAGAAAAGGAATAACCATCTAGAAAATCGCCAAGGGTGTGATAAATCGTATATTTCGTTTGCGTAGAAAGAGAAATGGAAATGGGAGGAAAGGAAAAAGTCATGCATTTCACACTTAATTTGCCTCTTGTGAGAGATGAAAGGGGAAAACTTTTTTTATCTATTGGCATTGCACGAAGTGAACCATGTAACTTTCTGGATCAGAGAAAGTCCTTAAGGAATTATTTTCAATAATTCGGTTCACTGAAGTAGAGTCGAAATTGCATTTTCTATTTAAATGCGAAATCTTCGAAGGAAACTTCCAACTGCGTTTTTGTTAGCGCAATTTTTTTCAGGTAATTTTAAAAGACACCTAGTTGAGGTTTGGTCGGCAATTCAATTGGAATGATATCTTGTTTTTCTGTCTGCCTGTTGAGCGATTTTTGTGGGAGTTGGTTGATATAATATTGAAATTTGAATAAGCTCCATTGAATATCCTTGATTCTGCGTTGACATGAAGTGAAGGGTGTTTCAAATTGTGCGTTTTAATAATGAAAAATATATTGATGCGCATTGAATTCGACTGGATATTTTGACATTCAAGAGGTGCGATGTAAAAATTGAGAAAAGTACTGATCCCTCGTTCATTGGTGGAGCAATATGCTATAACCTCGAATTTCGTAAGGCCTTTAGATTCATGCTTATATATGAATGAAAAGCTTAGAAGAACAGATTTATGTTCTGAAAATTATTAAAAAACGAAATATTTATATGAAATCAATAATTGAAATAAATTAATTCTATGGCTGATTATGCGATTCTCCTGAAATTCCGCATGAACATTCAGTAACCAATCTTCACTCATAAAATGAATGTCACTCGAATAGTACATCTTTTATATTCCAATTGAATTTTCTATGGTTCTGTTACACTATGGCCACGAAATTGCATGAGGCTTACTATGAGCATCTCATTTCGATTGGTCCGTTTTTTTTGGGAATATTAAAGAACAAATATGTAGCATGGCCATATTTTTTGGAACACCCTGTATGATTTGGCTGACGGACGAAATGAACTGGGGCATTTGAGTGCCGAACTCACCCTGAAAATCTCTAGTTTCTAGGACAATTCCTACGAAAGTTATCCTGCCCAAGGACATAATTGAATGAATGCAATTTATGTGTTCTCAAATAAAACCCTCAAAACGAAGCACTCCTTTTCAAGATTTCTATAATATTGTTGAGGGTTTTACTGAGGTGTTTTCGCTGTGCTTTCGTATTATACGTGCTATATTAGTTTATCGAGAATAAACTATTATTATTATATATAGTCCGTTCACGAAAGGTTGAGCACATAGTAGGCGTTTCTTTATTTATCTAAAGTTGGCAGTATTTACTGTCATAAAGTAAAATAAAGTCAACGTTGCCGAATGAACTCGGCCTCGTCCGACGAGCTTGCGAGTTATTAGAGAACTCTATGCAATATTGACAACATTGCGTATCAATCTGACAAGAAAATAAAGAACATAACCTAAAATTTTAATATACACAGTGGAATATGCCAAATTTCCATGGCCAACCGACGGCTCAACCTTTCGTGAACGGAGTATATAGGAAATGTTGTGAGGTCATTAGTATATCAAATTAATATAAACCAGAACCACTACTCCAGATCGTGAAATTGAGCAATCATTTGGAGCTTCATAACACTCAAATTATATCTATGTGCCGAAGAAATAGAAAACGTCGAAACCGTAGTATGTGGTTGAGCGAAACCGACACCAGTGGATATTTATCGATTTTACAGATGAATTTCACTCTATTTGTTAATATTCATGAATACTTCGTCAGTGTGTCTAACTCAACTATATAACAGCATGTTTATCTAGAAACGCTCAAATACCACTTTCCAAAACAGTTTCCACAAACAAAATTCCGGAAGAACAAGCTTCACAGAAATATTTTTCATGTAACGTATATACAAGGTGTTTCTAAACCGAACGTATCAACAAAAAGGCAAACCTTCGCAAGTTTAAGAAAAAAAGTTCTATAATCTTTAGGTCGCAAACGTTTCGTTTTCGAGATAGAGGGTGTTAAAGTTTCATCCTAAAACTGACTAAAAAAGTTGTACGCCATCAATTCAACTATTTTGTTCAATTGAGGAAAAAATATCTGTCTTGTTTTTTGGGATGCGGCGCCATTTTTAAGTGAAATCTTAATGTAGAATCTCTACTACATAGTGTATCGAAGATGTTTAATTTCCTTACATAAAAACGTCGCACACACGTGAAAAAAAGGAGGAAAGATTTTTTTGCCCTGAACTGAATGAAGAATTTTAATAAGAAATTAGTTGAAAAATTTTGAGTGAATCTTAACACCTTGTGTCTTCTTTCTTAAATTCACTTGAGGAATCTCCCCATTTAGTTTGTACGTTCAATTAAGAAACATCCTGTATTTGTATTTTTGCTCAATAGTCCGGTCAATTTAGACAATTGAAATGAAGAAAATTCCGACAAAGCCAAATTTTTGTAGAGACCTTAGGTTTACCACAAGGAATAAAGTCTCCAAAGTCCCCATCAGTCCCATGCGAGCTTCGGGACTTATTCGGGGTCAAAGGTCAAAATTTTAGGTTTTTTGGATTTTTCTCGAAAACGGTAAGTTATATCGAAAAAGTACCTCAGAGCAAAGTTGTAGATCTTAAAATTCTCTATAAAAATGGTTCCCATAATTTTTTCTCTAAGACCCACTATTTTCCAGATATTGCGCTTGTAAGAATCATGTTCTACATAGTATGCACACATATGCCACGTATATACATATTTAGGTACTCAAGCAAGCAAAAATGCCTACTCGTGCCTCTTCTATGTATACATTATACTACATCACGTTGTGTGGGATCGAGAAGAAACCTTTAACGTAATTTTTGAAAAATATGTTCAGTATTTACGTAGACATTATGGTCATACAGTTACGGTAGTATTTGATGGCTACAGTGACACAACAAAGAACATAAAAGCTGCAGAACAACGTCGTCGTGCTACAAAAACATCCTCAGGTGCCGACATAATGTTTGACGAATTTATGACAGTTCCAGTTAATCAACAACATTTTTTTGCAAACATTAATAATAAATCTCGTTTTATTTCTATGTTGAGTAACAAATCAACAGCTGAAAATATTGCCGTGAAACAAGCTCCTAATGACGCCGATGTCCTCATAATTGAAACAACAATAGAACAATTTAATGCAAGAAATACAGCTATTGTAGTGGGTGAAGATGTTGATTTATTAGTACTATTCACTGCAAGGACTCCATCTGATAAAATTATTTACTTTTTAAAACCTGGGAAGGCGCAGCAACGGACAGAAATATATTCTTCGAAAAGTTTATCAGCTTATCCGAAATGCCAAAACTTTATTTTATTTTTACATGCGATAACCGGATGCGATACTACGTCAGCAATGTTTAGAAGGGGCAAAAATTCAGTATTAAAATTATTTGAAAAAAATGATTTGATTGACTGCGCAAAAGTATTTACAGAAATTAATTCTTCACCTCAAATACTAATTACTAAAGGAATTCGGTTTCTTCTTGCGGTTTATGGAGCTCCAAAAAAATTGATTGCATAGATACGTACAGATATTTAACATTCGTAAAAATACACGAAACAAAAAGCAAGTACAGCTATCTTGTCTTCCTCCAACATCGGCATCTGCTACTCAACATTTGTTTCGAGTATACTATCAAGTTCAGATATGGCAAGGCAATGAACTGAACCCTGAAGACTGGGGTTGGAAATTGATAAATAATACTTTGGAACCGATTCGAACTTTACTGCCCCCTGCTCCAGAAAAACTTCTTAACACTATTTTTTGCAATTGCAAGAAAGGTTGTAGTGCCAAATGTGGCTGTAAAGAAGTAGGATTGCAGTGTTCTCCAGCGTGTACCAATTGCCAAGGTGTCTCTTGCTCAAATGTTCAATTAAATACAAGAGAGGAAGATTCATGTGATTTTGATGAAGAGACAACTGATTCATCTTCATTTGAACAATTTCTAAGCGTTCATCAACAGGAAGGAGAAGAAGAAGAATAACAAGAAGAAATTGAAGAAACATGATTGGTGAAGTTGAATATGAAGAGTATGAGTCAGATTAAAGTAATAAAAAAAGTTAAACTCAGTAACCCATATCAATAATCTTCATACTATTAAATAATTATTGTTCCTGAAAATAACGTCATAAAGGTTCGAGGAATAGGCCTACCGGGGATACCCCGTTAAAAAAAATGCGCCGAGTACACTACCTCACAGGTGGTGTGGAAATGTGTGCATATTATGTAGAACTTGATTCTTACAAGCGCAATATCTGGGAAATAGTGAGTCTTAGAGAAAAAATCATGGGAACCATTTTTATAGAGAATTTGAAGATCTACAACTTTGCTCTGAAGTACTTTTTCGATAAAACTTACCGTTTTCGAGAAAAATCCAAAAAACCTAAAATTTTGACCTTTGACTCCGAATAAGTCCCGAAGCTCGCATGGGACTGATGGGGACTTTTGAGACTTTATTCCTTGTGGTAAACCTAAGGTCTCTACAAAAATTTGGCTTTGTCGGAATTTTCTTTATTTGATCACTATTTTTATGTCTAAATTGACCGGACTACAAACGAAAAATTTGATATATCGAGCGTCATCATGTCTAATGATGTATTCAAATAAGACGAGAGCGCATCCCTTATCGATATTCGCAATAATGACAACGCTGCCTTTATCCCAAAAGAGGGTATTGTTTGCTGACCATTCCAGATGGTAATTGAATGTCGAAGCTTTCAGCTTTGAGATACATGGAAAATTTCCATGTGCCTTCTTCGTCTGACAGCTCGAGGCAATATATTTTCCTGATTGGAATGGAAAACGTTATCGGATATCTTCAAACCATTTCTATTTACCCAGTGGATATTGTAAATATGAATACTTCATTCGAGTGGTGGCGGATTTAGGGCTCCAAGCGCAAAAAAAATACCTCAGATTTATGTATACAGTTATATTGCCAATATGATATATTCCTGTTTTAAATTGCCCATTTTTAAAAGAATTTGGATTCATTCGAAAAATGTCATACGCATATGAAGTAGTTGTAATTAATTTCAAAATCAATATTGCAAACAATAAATAATAAAACAATAATCTTATGGTAACATTATTATTTGAACAACTAGTTTATTATTTAGATTAATGAACCAGTTGATTACACAATTTGTCCATATAACGCATTATGAATAAATTCTTGTTTGAAATACATTTTGTTTCGCATGGGACACCTATTGATTCGAACAAATATTCTCACACGTAGCCTCTTGATTTCAAAGGTAATTTATTCAATTTTTTTACCCCCTACGCCAAGCACCCTCTACTTTATTTTCTCAAAGAGGAATATAGGTATGGGTTTCAATTTATCGAATGATAGGTAATCGTTTTATCTATTCAGCGATATGTCTGAATGAAGAAATGGTTGTGCCATTTTAACAATATAAAATTCAAGAAAAGCCTCGAGCAGGTGCCTTTGAGTTCTCGTTCATTCGTGGAGCAATGATGATACTACCTGAGAATTTTGTACATATAAGACTTGAGATTTATGCTTAGTTTATGAAGGCAAAATCCCATCACGATCGGAATTATATTCTGGAAATTATTAAAAAATGAAATATGTAAATGATCAAATATTTAATTCTAACATTTAGTAGAGGAGACCGGGGCTAGTTGGCCATACGAGTAAGTCGATCCACTGGGTTTGATTCCTATTCCAATCGTCTGATAGCTCCAGTAGTTACAATGAATGTGCTGAACATCTTTCCTGACCATTACACTTTAGTCATGAGTTACGAGAGAGCGTGAACGTGTGAATTTGAGGTGAGTTTGTATTCAATGTTGTGCACTTTTATCAAATAAAGGGTTCTTTGGCTACATTTTTCATCTGAATTGAAAGAGGGCAATCTCCTAAATATAAAAGGATCTCTTATAGAGGCGATGTCAACTGGGGCAAGTTGGCCGAAGAACACAGGTGCAAATTGGCCATATGGCGAATTTACCCAAAATGTAAGATTATTCATTTTTCAGAAGAAATGCATAATATAAGAGAAAAACAGAAAGAGACGAAAAATCTGAAGATGTCATGCTCCAAGCGGGTCCGCAGTTGTGAATGGAGGACAATCAGTAAGAAGATCAGCCCCTGATTTCAACATTCCAAGGAATATCTACCCTTGTAAGGTATATTAACACATATACAAAAAGGAGAAAAGGAAATGTACAGGGAGAAGTAATTGAAGTTGGATGTGTTAAATATTGACAGTTAAAGCGAAGAGAAAACATTTTGAAATGTGCTGCACTCATCACAAATGAAACCCCACAAAGTTCATTAACTTTTCGATTACAGGTATTTCCCCGTCAACAAGAAAAGCTTTCAGGTTATGGAAAAAATATTGATTCAGCGTTTGAATTTTTATTATTTCGAGTGTATTTTGTGTTCTTTGAAACTTTGTTATATGTTTATTTTATCTCTCAAATTTAATTGTTGTTTTTTTGAATCAAGACAGATATTACAACCATCATACATAAGCATTTGTAGTTTGTAATACCAAAGAAAAAAGTACATGTTATTCAAATAATTCCTGGATTTCTCCTTTTTCTTTCGTGATATATACAGATGGCACAATGACTCCCGACCTTAAGCTAACTTACCCAGAACCTGGGACAAGTTGGCCTATTCAACATTCTTTCATCAAACGCATCATTACTTTGGAACAACTTATCTTACTTAATACGATATGATTTGTTCTGGTATATTTTAGAGAAGCCAAAACCCGAAGATTTGTAACTAACTATTGCTCACCAAGCTTCTTCAATTCATTTAATTTAGAAAAAATAAAATTAAAAAATGGGCCAACAAGCCCCGGTCTCCCCTATATCAATTTACACTCACAAAATTAATTTCACTCGAATCGGAAATTTCGTTACGAAAATATAAAGATTCTTCTTTTCACTATTCCAATTGAAACTTCTATGGTTTTTTTGACACTATGGGTAAAAAATCTGCATGAGGCCTTACTATTAGCATTTTGTATGCAGCCGAAAATTTTCATTTTCATTGGTTTCGTTTTGTCTGAAATATGGACAAACAAAAATTTTGAAAGGCCATATTTTATGGAACACACTGCACGATTTGTCTGTTTAACGAACTCAACCACATTTGGGAACCGAACTCATCCTGAAAGAAAATTACAGACATTTGGGCAAAACAATATAGGACTCTTTTAAATAGAAGAGAGCTCAAAAATTAGGAACGTTTGCGAGTATTTTCCCAAATAATTATAATTATAATTCTGTATAAGGACTATTGACGAGTTACGATACTCCCGTAATGACATTGAATATATTTTCCGTCGATCCAAAATAAAAGGTGATTTTAATGTATACTGAATTGATAATTAAAGGCCCATTTTAATGCTCAATTTCTGCTATTTTAATGTGTAATCCTCATGGCAACCGTTCACAAAGTATTCAGAAGCACTACGAGAAATAAGATACATGGAAATTTTATTATGTGAAATGTAAGTCTTGTGTAAAATGAAAATGTATTTCAATCAAGAATTTCTACACATGTCATATTGGGATCGTCAGAAAAATCTTGTGATTAACTCGGTTATTTATAGGGCGACCAATGGTCTCGAACCATTAACGCGTTCGCTCCGCTCACCCGTTAAAATCTTTACTATTAGACGCTGTCTTCAATACCTAAATTAGTTTATTCGCAAACTTAATATAACTAAAATCAAATGGTACAAATCCCGATATTTCAGTTAGATGACTTGATCATTTCCTAGCAGACTTTTTCCAGCTCAACCAGTAAATCCTACCCTTCAAAAAAAATTTCACTACATAGGACCTGACTTTAATGCATAGTTGTTCGAAGTAATAAACCAACTTTTCCGTTTCAAAAAATAACCTTGAACTAACATTAATGAGAGTGAGCAAGCATATAAAGCTCATGAAAGTCGGCAACTGATTCAAACCTCAATGTTTGCCTTCTCACGAGAAATGTTTTCACGATATATGCTCTTCTTTCCACTGGCCACATGCAAGATGTTCATAATAACCATCATGCAAAATTTCGTGGCGATAGTGTGAACAAAACCATGGAAAATTCAATTCGAATATTGTAAAGAAGAAACTTTATATTTCCATAACAAGATACCCGATTCGATTGAAATTTATCTCGTGGATGAAGATTGATATACTGAATGTTCATGCAAAATTTCAAAAGGATCGCATCATCAGAACCATAGAATAAATTTTTTTAAATGTCAAGTTTTTACATATTTTGTATTCATATATTTAGTATCAATCTTAAGTCTTATACAAAATTTTGAGGTAATAGCCTCATTGCTCCACCAATAGATGAGGGCTCCGAAGCACCTTCTCAGGGCTTTCTTAGTTTTTAATCTGTTTTCCAGCATATATTTTGATGTGTGACGACGAGATTTGCGAGTAAAAATTAGGCCACTGTAGCACTATTTCAACATTGGATCTGACTTTTATACCCGGTTTTTCGAAGTAATAAACCAACTTCTCCGTTGCATAAAATAACCTTCAACTAACATCCGATTAAAGAGAGTGAGCCAGCATGCTAAGCTCATAAAAGTCAGCAACCATTTCGAACCTCAATGTTGGCATTTTCACGAGAACTTTTTCCACTATGTATGCCGTTCTTTCCACTGGTCTCTATTTCTAATGCCTATTAAATTTATCCGACAGTACAACGTAATCCAGTCAGCGGGAAAAGGATTAAATAAAAGTTTCACAAATTCGGTGGATTTCGAGAATCCTTAATGGAAAGTCAAGATTAAACAGAAAAACATCGGAATATAGACAATCAGAAAACATTTCAACGAGAAAAGTTTCTCCGGTTAGAATCATTCAATTATAATCCAATTACTGAAAGTTCATTGGTTCGAAGAAGTTTCATTCAAAGTTATTTCTTTGGAGGCGCTCCAGATATAAGAAGATCTGAAAATTATGAAGTGATATTTCTTCAATAAAATGAAAGGAAGCATTTAACTGAACTTCATATTTAGTGAATGATATTTCAAGTTTGAGTATCATCCCTTTTTTTTCTCATAAATGAATACATGTTTTCTGTTCAAACCATAATCCTTGATTATAGATGTCGGCAATTGATATTTTCATAAAATGAACAAACTCTGAAGTGCTTCTGACTAGAAGTTAGTGTTAATTTTGTTAATATTTGGGATCCTTCGAATGATAAATATATAATTTAACAGAAAATAAACACAGATTCATGGAATATTAATGTTACTTTTTGAAAACTTCACGATTTACTACCAAAATATACAGGTGACGCAATAAATAAGGACCACCCCTATCTACTATTTGATTGAATAGATACCAAATGACGGTTTATCTGATTTTATATTTTTCTAACTTCCTTTGGAATTTGTTGTCCTTCAACTATGATATGATATATTATTATTTACAAAATATGAATAATAGTTCTGGACCTTTTTGTTTTTTAACGAATAGAAAAATTCAGGTTTCTTTTTTTTTCACTAAACCTCTACATTAAATTCTTACAAAATTCATCACAGAATTCGCTTAATATCGATAATTTTTCAGATATATTTTATCTTCAAAATATCTTGAGTTGATTAATTTTTTCAGACTTTGCAGAAAGAATATCAACCTTGAATTATTATGGATTTAGAAACCATAACCGCTTTTTTAAATTCATGTTCTCAGCAACCTGTGTTAAGAATGATCTGCATTTATCCTTTGCACCGTTAAAACCTTCAGAGTTTTTCTCCAAAAGTAAGAACGTCTTATCATACAAGGATAGACCAACTTAGATCACGGATTTTTCATTCCCAAACTCATGGTGTAAAAATATTCTCTGCTCTATTTTATCGTTGGCTCAATTTTATATCCTTAAACATTCCTTCGAATACTTTTATGATTTTCCACCAGTTAACTGTCTCAAACGTAGCATGCAATTCTGTAGAATTACTCTCATCTTGTGGTAATAAATTGAAATCATAAAAATTTGGATAATAAAAAATGGTAGTAAACATCATATTTAATATCAGACAACTTCAGTGAACTTTTTTGCATCACTCAAACGATCGGATATGCTATCGATATAATACAAATATTCAATATTTCAATTTTTATTCTAAACATAAATTAAATGTAAAAACAGGTATTATAAAAACACTTTATGATAGGGCCTTTTTGATTTCATCTACACCTGAAATTAGAAATAATGAAATTTCCTTTATTAAATAGTTTCTTCACAGCCGCCAAAAATTGGGCGTTTCCATCACTCAGAGAAACTTGCATGAAGGCCCTGATGTAGGACCACTGCTAACATCTCAAAGAGTGAAGAGGAAGTAATCAGTGCTTTCAGCATGCGATCTATGATGATTGAACTTCTCATTTTGACACTACTCACTACTAGATGTCACCATCTGTAAGATACTACTCGATAGAGTCTTACAAGTAGTCTTAAATGTAGAAGTTTTTCAATAGGATGTTGTCTCTTAGGGATATGCGACACTGACGAGACGAGGCCTAATAAGGCCGAAACCGGTCTGTCTCTTCCCTCATTGACAACATCTTGAATAAATCATCCCAGGCCGCATGAAGAAGGTTCTGTGAGCCTATAAATTGAAGATTGTATTCATTTCGATGATTACTATTTTCAATTTATCTATGTTTCAAAAATAGATAATCAATACCCACCAAATTTGATAGAAAGAACAATTTCAAACTTGGAACGAGAAATATCTAATCAAAATTCTAATGATGATCAGGTACAAACAGAAAACCGTCAAGAACAACCAAACTTGTTGAACGTCATTCCTTATATTCCTGGCCTTTCAGAGAAAATAAAAAGAATTGGTTCCAAATTCAACATAAGAACTGTTTTCAAAACACAAAATGATTTGAGATCCATTCTAACTAGAACGAAACCAATGAACGAGACACAAAAATCAAAAAATTGTGTTTACGATATTCCCTGTACATGTGGAAAATCTTATACAGGAGAAACATAAGACCTCTAGAGATAAAAAAACGGGAACAAAAGAATAACATCAAAATTAGAGATATTACAAGATCTCTGTTGGAATAGATCGTATTTGGATTGATTTATTGAAGAAAGAAATGACATCAGGAAATTTAAAAATCAAATAAATCAACATCTCTATATATTGACCACTTTTAATGTCAATCCGATTGCAAATGAAAAAACACACAATTCTGAAGATTTTACGAGTTTGTCTGAAGAAGGTGTCTGATTTAGACATTATCCTTTTAATTTATTTCCTTTTTCAGTTTCACTGTTAGGCAACAATTTTTTCAAGACCAATTTGCTCCTGACAAATAAGTGCAAAGATTCTCGCAGGAGCACTTCATCTTAATTAAATTTTTTAATCATTTCTGCTTCAGAGACTGGTAGTGAAAACCTATACCTAAAGTTTTTAAGAAATGTAGAATCCTCCTAGAATATATTTCAATCGATATCTGAACAGTATTTGTAATTTCAGACCACATGAGTGAACTTTTATAACGCTTATTCTACTTAAACGAGGACAAAAGCACCTGCTCAAGGCTTTTCCCAAATTTTTTGTAAAACGAAAGGCATCTGGATGTTCTCCAGAGAACAGAGGACAGAAGTCGACCCCTGTTCAAATTTATCTCGATACTCGACAGCTCTCTCTTGGACGAATAAACAACACACTCTGAAACATTCAAAGTCAAATAGGAAAGAGATTATTGAATTTTCCGCTTGAAAATTGCATTCAATGCCTTTCGAAAGGCTGAAAGAGACTGAAAATGACGAGTGAATTTTCAATTTTCGCCGGGAGCTGCAAAATTCAGCATTCAGTCTGGTGATTGTTTCGCCTTAGTTCGTTTAAATTTTCGGTCCAGTGAACAAAACCGAATAAATAGGATTGGATAGAACTCTCAGTCAACTTAGTATTTCGTACTAGTCGATTAACGATATAGAGATTTTCCTTCGTTATAATGTTATGAAAGAAAGCCGGAAATAAAGGACACTTTGAAAGTCCTTAATCATGCTCCTTTTTAATGGGATCACCGGGGATCTTATAACGTAAACTGAGCGATTAAGTTTCATAGCTAACAACGAGGATATTTTCATAGCTCAAGTTGTCGAGTCTTTCGTTGTAAAATAGTTGGCCGCCAGGGATGGATGGATAAAATAGGATACTAGTCAATTCAAACATTGAAAAAATCCCTTATATGAAGACGAAAGCTTGTTTGCTTCTTCATATTAGGAAAACGATATTTCAAATTATTTTGAAATTTAAACGGAAATGTTGAATTCACAGATGGATATGATAAGAGGTTTTTAAAATTGCTTGTTTTTTAAGGATAAATATGTATTTCTAGGGTAATTTGACTCTCAGGAAATACAATAATCACAAATAACTTTTATTGCGTTTATTATAACTTTTTCCTTCAATACTTTAGATTAGATGGTGGTCGATCGGCACGTTGATTACCCTTCTGCACTGCGACCAATAAGGTCTTTTGTGCGTTCCAATTTTAGTATATGTACCGCCGAAGCAATACTTTAATACAAAATAACTTGTTTTCATATCTAGTCATTTAATATCGACATATGAGCAAATGTGTAGGTACAATAATATCAAGCGGCAAATTGGAATATATCATAAAATAAACCACTTGTTTTGCAATTATTTTCGAAAACTTTTCAATGGTAGGTATCTGAATTATGAGTTGTGACATTTATTTTCGAAAAATAATATCTGACAAATAACCCCCTCATGCAGCTCTACAGACATCAACTTTTTTTTTTAACATTTTCAATGATATTTAAACATTACTGAGGATTTGTTCAACTGATGACACGAAGAATTTCATCCTTTAGTTCAGGAATCGATTGTGGTTTATTCTTATAGACCTGGCTTTTCAGATCAGTCTGGCAGTATTTATATTTTATGAGTCCGAGAATATGAAACAAATATTTACTCTACCTAAAAAAAACAATAAGAATAAGATGAAACAGGATGTTATACTGTATATTGATGAAATCTGGTATCTCAACTATGTATTATATACCCTCTAAATTCAGGAATGTATTCTTTTCATCAGGCTATCCCTCTGGGGAAGGACTGTTCCATTGTGCAGGCTGAGCTATTTGCGGTTCTTGCATGCGCACTGGAAAACATTCGCAGGGGATACTCTGGCCAGCACATTTATATATGTTGCGACAGCCAGGGAACTCTGAAATCTCTATCTGATGTTAGAGTTGATTCTCTTCTGGTAGAAGAATGCAGGAAAGCTCTGCGTGGGCTGGGCTCTGATAACTTTTTGAAAGTGATCTGGTGTCCGGCTCATGCGGATATACCTGGTAACGTCAAGGCAGATGAACTGGCTAGGCGGGGAGCCGGATTAGCATTTGTTGGTCCGGAGCCTTCGCTGCCAATCTGTCGCACATCTGTCAGAAGTTTCTTCAGGAACTGGCTGAACAGGGAATTTTCCTCGGAATGGAGCGCAGGGGTGGGCCTGAGGTGGTCGAGGATTCTCATTGAGAGACCGTCCTCGCGATCTGAGGTCAATAGGCTTCTGCTGCTGGAGAGGAAACAACTCAGTCTGGTGACTGGTGCATTGACTGGTCACCTGTTTAACAAGCATTTGAAGAGAATGGGATTGACGAGCTGCTCCCTATGCCGGTGGTGCAGGAGTACTGATGAAACGGTTGAGCATATTTTGTTCAACTGTGAAAACCTTACTGAGTTAAGGTCAACACACCTAGGAAATCCAACACCTTCTATTCCTATGGTGAGAGGGACCACTCCTGGCAGGCTCGCGACATTTCTGTCTTCGTGTCTGAGGAGCTGAGTCTCTGTAGAATGATGCGGGTGAACAATGGGCCACTAGGCCTCAGTTCGGCCGGTAAGGCACCGCACAGAGAAGAAGAATCAGGAATAACAAGAAACTTTTTGGGAAGCATGAAAACAAAAGAAAGAAGAAGAAGTCAAGGAGTTATAAAAAAATTTTTCCTAGAACTTATTACCTCTGGAGTGTTTTTTATCGAACTTTGAAGGGAATTATATATTTTGGAACATCTATATTTCACCTGCTTCTGAGATATTGTCTGGTTGAGCTTGGGATAGACAAAATCTTCGTTACTTGTACCATAATATACTATGGCACAAGCTTGGGATAGACAACATCTCAGAAGCAGGTAAAATATAGCTTTTCGAAAATATATAATTCCCTTCAAAGTTTGATAAAAAACACTCCAAAGATAATTTTTTTTCGATAACTCTTTGACTGCGAGCACTACTATATAATAGAATACCTATGCCTGATTTATGAATTGCTATTTTTCGACATTATTCTATTTTATTTTCATGGGTGCTTATAGACAATCAAGAATAAAGATGGTTATTCAATAATTATTTATTTTTAATGAAACCAACAGCTCACAAGGGTACTGAAATTTGAATGATCGTTTTTCCATATAAAAAATTCATAAAAAAAATCAAACCAGAAGAAAATTGGAAAAAGGTTTATATCCTGCGCTGATTGAAATGGCAATCAATTAATTAATTATTTAAAATCCTCAGAATCCTAGCATCGGTTCCAAACCAATGCCAACTCACAACATATTACATTCGATAGCAGTCAATTCATTTAATTTTTTTACCTAATATCAGCTCAATTATCATGAAATAGTGATATTTTGATGGAATAGTTATTTTTGAATAATTAGGAATCTATATCAATATTTACAAAAAGGCTGTACCTACACTCCAGATATTATATTTCAATCAGGTATTGTTTATCATGCAAAAACATGTGAAGCGCTGGACCCAATAGATATTATTTCCATGAAAGAACGGCTGAATATGATACTGATGTTTCGATGCATTTGACCAAAGATTGAATTGAACGTAACAATAGTATGGTTTTATGGAGGAACAATTTGAAATAATGGGTTTTCCAATAAGAGTTGTTATTTTGAATAGCCCGCTATTTCGGTAAATGCCACGTTTGAAGCTGTAATTTTTTCACATTTGACGAGTAGAAACTACGCCATTAATAAAAATAGAACGATACACGCTTCAAGAACGCATTGAAATTATTAGAATTCACTATAAAATGGTGAAAATTTAGCAGAGATGATTCGTAAAACTCGAACATTAATGGGTCGTCGTGAAGCACCTTGTCGGAGAAATTGGTGGAAAAAAAAGCTGTTGTGAAGAATTAAACCCATGCACGTCACTCAAGAACAGCCGAGCATATTGCTGCTGTAGCCGAAAGTGTTGAAGAAAACCCAGGTTAGTGCATTCCTTATCGTTCTTCGAAATTAGTCATTCCACAAACGTCATTACACCGTATTTTGCATAAAGATTTGGGTCTTAAGGCTTAAAAAGTTCAGTTAACACAAAAACTCAAGCCGGCCGATCATCAACAATGTCGTGTCTTTGCTGGTTGAGTCGTTGAAATGCATGAAAATGATCCGTAATTCAATCGAAAAATCATCTTCAGTGATGAGGCCCATTTCCATCTCGGTTGCTTCGTCAAAAATCAAAATTGTCACATCTGGGGCTCGGAAAATCCAAGAGTTATTGTTGAAAAGCCTCTCGATCCTCAACGTGTGACTGTTTGGTGCGGTTTATGGTCCGGCGGAATCATTGGACCTTACTTTCTCGAAAACGAGGCTGGAGCAACAGTTGCGGAGAATGGATTGCGTTATCGAGAGATAATTAATGATTTTTTAAGGCCGAAATTGAATAGTATTTATCTGGACAACGTTTACTTTAGACAAGATGGTGCTACGTACTACACAAGCCACAAAACCATTGATCTTTTGCTAGAAAAGTTTATGTTTTATGTTATCTCTCGAAGAGGTGATTACAATTGGCCACCGAGATCTTGTGATTTCTTCTTTTGGGGCCACGTGAAAGAGAAGGTCTACGCCAATAGCCCAGCGTCTATTCAAGACCTCAAAGATGGAATGCGTGAGTCTATCGAGGACATAGGGCAGTCACTTAGCGATTTGGTCATGAAAAATTTAATTCAAAGGATATGGTCCTGTAAGCTGTGGTCCACTATTAACGGCATAGCTTCTTCTTTATAATGAAATAAACATCCGATCATTTATATTGAAAAATAGAATTTTTTTTAATATCAAATAACACTTCTTATTATAAAAGCCTTTAGTAGTGTGTAATTTTGTTAAAAATTGTTTATTACATTTTCATTTGGGTAGAATCAGAAATATGAATATGTAACAATTGCGTCACCAATGAGCGAGCCTACGAAAGCACCTGCTCAGAGCTTTTCTTATATTGGATGGATGACAGATTGAATTTTTTTTCAGTTCGGAACTGACTTGTTTTAGTTGCTCGTAGATTTTTCTCGAAAAAGGTTTTTACCGATATTCACCTTGTGTTCATAAGTTCCAAGCTTTTATGAGGCCTAATGGCAACGTCAACGTGGATGCCGAAGATAAATTCAACGACTTCTGGAAAGTCCTCGACTAAAAAAGAAATCAATAGCTTCTTCTCTCTATGGATTTGACATCTGTTCAACGTGGCTTTTTACATATATTATGCAATTGAATGCGTCATATTGGATGAATATTTCAACATATGTTTCCCATTGGTGCCTGTGAGTTGAACCAAGAGATTCTGAAGTTAAGTTTATGTTAAGGTGCAAGCCGAATTCTCATGAGGTTATTTCCACGTTGTCTTCCGTGATTTTTTTGGAATATATTGAAATGCTTCTTGAATCTGAACGAAGAATGATCATGTGGTTTTTATACTGGATTGAAATTTACAGACCGATTGATTCTGAATTTGTACAACTTAACACAAATTTCAATTTGGCAATTGAAAGGCATTTCCATTTTTTAATGAAAGCGATTTTTTTATCTGATAGCATCAAAAGTAATTTTGTTCAAATTTCAAGTGATTAATTTTTATTCAAATATTGAAAATGCCATTTCTGAACTCTTAAGTTGCCATGATGACATCCTAGCAAGCATAATTACTTGAAATGGCAATTCATAACAGGGTGGTCAGTTGTTACAGATGTAAATTTGTTTGAATTCGCTTGTTCATTTTGGTGATAAGTTTTTTTCGAAAACGTGACTACAGAAATACATAAATAATTACCATGGTCCATCTATACTAATATTATAAAGAGGAAAGATTTGTATGTTTGTGTGTTTGTGTGTTTGTGGCGTTGATATGACATCACTCATAAGCTACTGGACCGATTTCAATAATTCTTTCACCCTTAGAATGCTACATTATCCTTGAGTAACATAGGCTATACTTTTCACCCGAGAAAATTGAGGAAACCTACTATATCTTCAATGATAATAAATATGAGTACCAAAATCAGCTATTTTTAGGTGCGCTGCGAAAACCGTAAGACGTACATGGAAACAATGTATGACGGAAATGTACCTCTTCAATAGTTCTACAAAAAAGTCCGCGATAGCATATATCTATCTTTCAAGGTTTACTCGGTATCACCTTTCAAAGGTATCCGAATGTTTCTCAAAATTATGCATTATTTGGGAGTATTTTTTATGAATACGCTGTTGATCTTTATCCAATTAAATACGTCCTTCATACCCAGTATTTAATATAGAACGAAATTGCCTTTTACATCATTTAATTATGATGAATACATCAAAAGATATGGCAGGTTGAAGATGAAATCGCACCAAAATCGAATTGCTTCTCCGAGCACGATATACACAAATACCGGTATGCCGACGCCCATCGAGATGTGACGTCACAGCGGAGAATTTCCATTGCATTTGCGGGATGGAAGTGTTAGAACTCGAGGGAATGATTGGAATAATGCAATTAATCGCAAGTTTCATTGAAAATGCAATCAACTATTTCAAATGAAATTTCTTCGATGTCTTTGTTTGTTGATCCCGGATTATATCAATGAAGTTGTATAAATATGGATGTTAGTGTATTAGTATTTACGAGTATTTGTTAATAGAGAATAAATTATTCAAGTTTCATTTAAAAACTTCGAATAAATGAAAATATTTTTATCATATTCAGAAAATTTCTATGAATGTCATTTATAAATTCGTGAATTTGGAAAGTTTTTTGTTCATTTTTTTCTTCATATTCTGAAAACTGATCTTATTCAGATCCCGGTGTCTTAAGTTGGTACGGATTCTGCTCAAAAGGTAGGTTTTAGAAAAAAGTGGTCAATAGGGCGTTTGTAGAGAATTAATTAACCTATAAAATGAGGTATCAATCGTCCTGATCGAATGAGCACAGACTGATTTATTTTCATTAGAAGATGAAAAAATGTAATTTTCCATCTCCTCCCAAGTTTATTCGAGATATTTTCAAAACGATAGGTTATAGAAAAAAGTGGTCAATAGGGCGTTTGTAGAGAATTGATCTATATCTTTACTAATATTTTACTTATACTTATATTATAAAGAGGAAAGATTTGTATGTTTGTGGGTTTGAGGGTTTGATACGAGTTTACTCATAAGCTACTAGAGATTTCAATAATTATTCACCCTTAGAATGCTACACTATCCCTGAGTAACATAGGCTATACTGTTCACCCGAGAAATTCGAGGAAACCTACTGTAACTTCAATGATAATAAATATGAGTACCTAAATCAGCCATGATCAGCTATTTTCAGGTGCGCTGCAAAAACCGTAAGACGTACATGGAAACAATGTATGACGGAAATTTACCTCTTCAATAGTTCTACAAAAAAGTCCGGGATAGCATATATCTATCTTTCAAGGTTTACTCGGTATTACCTTTTAAAGGTATCCGAATGTTTTTCAAAATTATGCATTATTTGTGAGTATTTTTTTATGAATACGCTATTGATCCTTATCCAATTGAATACGTCGTTCATACCCAGTATTTAATTTAGAACGAAATTGCCTCTTACATCATTCAATTATGATGAATACATCAAAAGATATGGCAGGTTGAAGATGAAATCGCATCAAAATGTCTCCGAGGTAGGCACAAGGCGGCTAGGAGAAGGTACCGAATTGTGAGGGATGTTTTGTATGAATGTATTTTGGATTGCCTATGCCCGTATGTTTATGACCACACATCAGATCAACAGATGGCGCTGAAGTCGTTATTCAGGTTATTCATCTACTCTGCAACTAAACGTCTCGATCGAATTGAATGAATTTGTGTGTATACAGAACAACGTCTGTTGGGTCTGCTAGTTATTTATAAAATGATTTTTCTGGAAATAACTAGAAATGTCTTTCATTTGGAATTTGATGAGCATTAGTTGCAAAATGGCGAATGCGTCGGTATTTATTTATATCACATAAAAACCCTTCAAACTAAGAACTGAACTGTTTTATTGCTCGTAGATTTCATCCCAGAAAAAGCAAACAATTATGGTTCAATTCAATATGCAATTTTATTCGTGTGGGGCACCGTTTTCAGCACTCGTTCTACTTAAAACGAGTGCTATATCATTTTGCCCAAAGATCTGTTATATTAGAATTTCGAGCCGAAAATGCTCTCAAACGATAGGGTTCAACCCTCTGATGAAAAACCTGTGGTCACACTCAATTTAGTCTTTTGGCCGTCCGTCTGGCAAGCCGTTAGCACGATAACTGTAATACACGATAACTGTCCTACAGATTTGAGATTTTCAGAGTGAGTTTAGTTTTCAACTGCCGCGATTGAGTTCGTTTACCAGCCAAATCATACAGGGTGTTCCATAAATTATGACTATTCAAAACTTTTTTCCTCAATAACTCAAACAAAACTGTACCAATCGAAATGAAATTTCGCGGTCTCATGTGAGATGCAAAATTTGGCCGCCATAGTGTTAACAGAACTATAAAAATTCAATTGGAATATTGAAAAGAAAACTCTCCATAAATCCACAACAAGATATCCGGTTTCAGTGAAATTTATTTGGGAATAAAAATTGATTAACTGCGTAATCGAAACCATAGAATTGGTTTTTTTTTAATCATCGATTTTCTTCATATTTCATTTTTCGAATAATTTCCAGAATATAATTGCAATCGTGCTGAGATTTTGCATTCATATACTTAAGTCCTATACAAAATTCTGTGGTTATAGCATTATTGCTTCACCAATGAACAACCGCTCAAAAGCACCTGCTGAGAGTTTTTCTCAAAAATTTTAGTCAGTTTTTAAAGAGAACTTCATGGAAACAGTCATATGCGGACTTACATTTTTTGAAACCTATTTTCATTAAATTATCTGAAGACTCACCTCTTCCATTTTTTCGGTGTCATTCAGATGCATTCACCTCTTTTGAATAAGCATTGGCCGCAAAATGGCGAATGCGCAGATATTCATAACCCTTCAAATTCAGGTGCTGTTTTCATTAGATAACTAGAAATATGCCAAAATATTCCATTTGATCTCGACTCAATTTAATAACTGATATCAATGAAAACACCAAAGCGAGCAAAGACTTAACCATCGGCCGGGAAGGTAATGACGTCTATTTTTTGGGATTACAGTATATTGTTCATAGACTATTTGGAAAAGGAAACACAATCAATAGCGTCTATAACTGTGCATTATTGAACCGAGTTGAATCCGAAATCAAAAATACGGCCACATTCAGCGAAAAAAAATGATTTTTTCTGCAAGTCAATACACCAGCTCATAAATCAATGACAAAGAAGGCAACATTTCATGAACTAAGCCTCGAATTGCTTCATCATCCTCCGTATTCTCCAGGTTTATCGTCAAGCGATTATTATCTTCTTTCAAACCTGGAGAGATTACTCCAGGGAAACAAATTCGTGAAGAATGAAGAAGTGAAATGAAAAACTGAAGCATGTTTTGGAGACTGACAAATCTTGCTAATCAAAAGGCATCACACTGTTGGAAAAAAGTGTATCCAGCTGAAAGGGAATTATGTTGGAGAATAAATAGTACTTTTGATAAAAATCGTTTGTTTTCTTCACTCTCACTTCTCACTATTTATATTGAAAGCATTACACAGTAAAAAATTGACGGGATATTTGACTCCAAAATAACCCCTGGTGGTGTCTATATCCATACACACCATTTTGGTGTCTATTCGACATCATAGGTTGATTGTTCAATGAACACTGTGATGATGAATATATTTTACACTGACAGTTGTGGGTATTTGTCCAACTATGGTAGCGATTTGACTTATTAAAATTTATTTATTTCTTTTTGCGTGGTACAAAGAACACCTCATGGTGTAATTACTTCATCATAGATTGTATTTTTCATACCAGAAAGAGTGAAACTTCTCTTCAATGGTTGATTTAAAACCAATAATTATTGAAGATTTCTACACCAAATTGAGTGTTGAAATTTTGCATTCAAAGGTATCTTGATAACCTATAAGAAACATGAAGATTAAAAATAAAAATTTATTCTGCAACAACTAATGAACAAAGAATATTTCACTCCGACAGGTTATAAAAAATATCAAAAAGTTGAAATGAAAGCAGCCACATCAATTTGTAGTCAAAAACAACAAAATCAAAAACATAAATAATACATTTCGTTCCTTTTGAATCAAGAACTATCAAAACGCAATACATACATAATAATCTTTTATAAATACACATTTATAAGGTAATTATTGTCAGAAATTAAGAATTGTGTATGAATGAACTAACTTTCATCACAGTATGATGGAGTTGTTCAAAAGAAAGAAAAAAAGTTGTTTATTTGGACTTGATCCACATTAATTCCGATCAGCTCACTTAGGCAGCCACTTTCATCTGCCAGTTAGCCAGATTAAAATTGGAGATTTCTGTTCCCACTTCCGCTGCAAATTGTAGTGATGTGATTTTTTTAGGACCTCCAACACATATACACATATATCCAACTCACAAGGGCCATTTGAAACTAACGAAACTATTATTATACTCTTTTATCAGGATGAAATCCTTGATATCAGTATTCTTAATGTTATACATCCATTTTTGAATGTTCTATTCGATTTTTAAGAACACCGACAAAATATCACTCTTCCTTAATCGATTCATATAGTAAATTGGGGCTTGAATAGGTTAAACATGTCTAAACACGCTGCAACCAAAGGAACTGATGTCGGAACCGGACACAAACGTTAGTTTAGCGTTCTAGTTTTTTACGCCGTGAACGCTGTGGTACGGTGTTGTATCACCCACATACGGGTTCAATGTGAACACCACATGGTGGTAAATATTGAAAATATCTTTGAGCCAGTGTAGAAACATATGAAACTGAGTTTTTCAGATTCACCACTGTTAATGGTGATACCATTCGGCGACAAATAGTTGATTTCTCTAAGATGTAAAAATTTACACCGTCAATTTTTTTACTGTGTATAGTACACTAAAGAATGAGTTTATAAAAGGGCTCGATCCAACTCTAAACTTTCCGAATTATTAGATTAGTAGTTGAAATTCAAAACCAGAAACAAGATTTTATCAAGAGCAGTGCATGCAGTCAGGCGAATGCAGTACACATACCAGTAACAAATTAACTTTACAATCAGTCATAAAGTTCAATCCCATACGTATGGTATTGCCAAGAAGTAATAGCCTGTTATAAGGAAATGAGAGGATGTAACTGGAAACAGGTTATATAGAAAATTCTGCTTTTTGAATCGAGTTATCATTACTATGCGACTTGAATGCCAAGCTCTGAATTCCCTCTTCATACAGCGGCATGCTTTAAGAATTAAAGAAAACAAGAAATAAAAAAATAACGAAAATTGCTGTATATGTCTTCGAGTTTCTATTCGGGAAAAATGGAACTGCTGAAGTTGCATATGCGGAATTCATTCCATTTACGTGGAAAATGTTTCCATATCTGAAAGGCATATTCTGATTATTTTAAGACTTTCTGTTAGTATTATTTCAAAAATACAATTATTTTTACTTGATGACAAAGTTTTCGAGCAATTCGCTCAATAGGTACCTTAATAAAATATCTGATTCGAATGAATTTTACCATTCGATTAAAATAAAATTGAGTTTGAATACGTGGATTTTTTTCAAGTTGTTGGCTATATTTAATTTTTCGAATGATTTCCACAATATAATTCCACTTGTGCTGACTTTTGCATTCATAAATTTAATATGAATCTGAAGTTCTATACAAAATTTTGCGTTAATAGTATTATTGCTTCACCAAGAACGAGCGCTCAAAAGTACTTGCTCAGGGATTTTCTGAAATGTTTATAAATAGATTCCCAGGACGAAAAATTTCGTCACTGATAAGAGCACTGACAAAAATATAACAAGTTATTGTCAGAATTATATTCATCTGACATTTCCATCATTCAACGTTCCAGATATATTGCAATTTCCCAACTATACCGAAAAACTATTAATTAAACTAATTAACTCGTTAGATGTCACAGAACCATTAGCCATATAAGGAAGTCGATAAAAATCCTCTTTGGTTCGGAAGGAACGACAACGGTAATAACAATATATTTTCATCAGACGCGACATTAGACTGCTTTCAGGAAAAATACGTGGCTTTTCGTGACAGTTATACTCCATTGGCGTCGAAAGAGCCAGGTACTCTGAAAATATTGACTGAACCCTTTTTCAAAGGAAGTTGAAATTCGTCAATGCGACCCTATTCCCCATTCGAATTTTTGAGTTTGGAGCACCCACTCATTGTCGTTTGCGTTTCCAAACATCCATTGTATCGAAACCTGGGCCCTTATAGGAACATTCTTGAAAGCATTCATGTATACGCAATGAAAATTAATGCGTTAATAGGAAATATAGGTATGGAAATATAAACAATGACGGAAGAGCAAAATATTTTTTTAATCGATTAAAATCATCCAATATTGAACTCATACTTAGGAGCTAATCACGTCAACATCCAAATAACATGCAAAGTGGTAATATCAATCGGAGCATCCATAAATAGCTATTTCGCTCCATCAGATATCGTCAGTATGAAGAATAGAAATGAATTGAATGAAAAACTCTTATCTCTATTATTCGTTCAAGGTTCGGTAGGTGTTCGTAAGGAACCTCAGAGATGGCGTTTTGTTTCTGTTTATACTCAGAACAGAGCCCCAGATTGTAAGTTAGGTTCCTAGAAAGCTTCTTTCAATCAGAGTCACGAATAATATCATACCGGAACAACAATTCGGTTTCCGCAAAGAGCACTCAACAATTCACCAACTATTGAGATTGACTGAAGAAATAAAGGCCAAAATGAATTTATCCACATGTACAGGCGCAGTCTTTCTCGACATAGAAAAGGCCTTCGACAAAATGTGGCACCAAGGGCTCATTTATAAAATGAAGAAATTTAAATTCCCGACTAAATTAATAGAAATAGTGAAGTCATATCTGAGAAACCGAAAATTCCGTGTAAACATAAACGGAACGAGATCCACCGAACGAAACATTGAAGCCGGAGTACCGCAAGGATCGGTGATAGGACCACTATTATTCAATATATACATGTCAGATATCCCAGAGATGGAAAAGGGCAAGAGAGCTCAATTTGCAGACGACACAGCGATCTATTACTCTAACATGTACAAGAAGACAGTGACGAGATACCTCCAAATAGAACTAGACCGACTTCTAGTCTATTTTAAAAAGTGGAGAATAAAAATAAACACGAAGAAGACAGTCGCAGTATTTTTCAATGGTACAAATGTGACGAAAGAAAAAGCAGGAAATCTCATGATCGATAACGAAAAACTAGAATGGAAGAGCGAAGCGAAATACCTAGGAGTAATCTTAGATGAAAAATTGAAATACAATAAACAACTAGAAGAAAACGAAAAAGAAAGGGACAACTACACGGCTTTCTTTACCCGTTATTGAATAAAAATATCAAGCTATCATTAGAAAACAAAATGAAGATTATTAAAGCGGTGATAATCCCGAGCATAACTTACGCGGGAGTAACGTGGCACAACGTAGAAAACTGCAGAAAGAAAGATCTACAAAGAGCACTCAACAAAGTTATTAGATCAGCGATTGGTGCCCTTGGTATATGACTAACCGACAGATAAGGAAAGAAATGAAAATTGAAACAATAGAAGAAATGATCAACAAGCAAACGAAGAAGATGATAGATACAATAGCATCGCACGAGAACAAGGAGATAAGAAATATATTCAATGTGAAAGTCAGGAAAACAGATAAGAGGACTTATCTCATAAACCAGTAAAATCAGAGGAGTATAACAAATTATAATAATTGAATGAAAACTAATTGAAATTTTATTTCTTTTCAGATAACATGAGATGCCAAAACCGAAAACGACGAAGAAACCAAAGCAAGAAGACGAACGGTAACAAGTATCGACGACCTTTCGGGAAACAGAAACTAATGAGATTTTCTTTTTTGTCTGTTTCAGATTCAAAGAAGACAACCCCAAGAAGAAGTTGACGAAACGTAATAATAGTTATAAAAACTCGCGAATTTTTCAAAATTTAAACTTGTAGAAAGAAGGCAAAATGAGACATGGGGTGAATGGAATCCAATTCCGATCCCCTAACAAACTTAAGATCACAGATTTCAATCAGAGTCATTCTCCATACTGACGAGCCGCAATAGGGTGAAATAGCTATATATGAATGCTCCGATTGATATTACCATCTTGCATGTTATTTGGACTTAGAAATAACTGAAAATTTTTCAGTTAATATAAAATGCTCCTGCGAAAATCTTTGCACTAATTTGTCAGGAGCAAATTGGTATTGAAAAAATTGTTGCCTAACAGTAAAACTGAAAAAGGAAATAAATGAAAAGGATAATGTAACGTTTCGTTGTCAATACCAGACACCTTCTTCAGACAAACTTGTAAAATCTTCGGAATTCTTTGTTTTTTCGTTTGCAGTCTAATTGACATTGAAAGCTGATTTATTAAATTTTGAACTTTCCTGATGTCATTTCTCTCTTCAATAAATCAATTCAAATAAGATCTATTCCAACAGAACAATTAGCCAAAGTATCTATTTCATCTAACAAAATACATGTGGATTATATGAAGTAGACAATTTGGCTAATTGTTCTGTTGGAATAGATCGTATTTTGATACATTTATTGAAGAAAGAAATGAAATCAGGAAATTCCAAAATTAAATAAATCAACATTTCTATGTGTTGACAACTTTCAATCCAAATTTGCTCCCGACAAATTAGTGCAAAGATTTTCGCAGGAGCATTTCATCTTAATTGAAATTTTTAAATTTTTTCTCTTTCAGAGACTGGGATGAAAACCTAAAAACTTCTTTAGAAATGCAGAATCCTCCCAGATTATATTTCTATCGATATATGTTATTTGGACGTTGACTTGATTGGCTCCGAAGTATGAATTTAATATTGGTTGATTTTAATAGATTAATATTATTCTTTACTTTAATTAGCATTTATGTATATTTCACTATTATTTTTCAGGAGCAATAACAATTCTTTTCCATTGAGTATCCTGTCCCTGTGCGTTTCTCCCAAACCAGAACAAGAGAATAGAAAGTGTTTGATTTAATTCATTCGAATAACAAGGAAATATCAAGTTTTATGTTGTGCTGGTTTGTCCAAAGAGGTTTCCTGAATGTTTTATTCATAAATGGTGATTCAAATCGCTCGGATTTTTCAAGTACAAATAATATACATAATTGGCATTCTTTTCGTTCGTAATTGAAATACAAGATATGACATTTACGTACAAAAAATAATATCTGCCAAATTCTCTTGCAGATCTTCCGACGAATACTCTCTTGATAAAAATTCAAAGACATTTTGACCTAATTGAGGCTCTATTTCACTAATGAAATGACGCGATTAATCTCATCCTTTAGTTCAGGAATCGATTGTGGTTTATTCTTAAAGACCTAGCTTTTCAGATCAGGTTGGCATTATTCATATTTTATGAGTCGGAGAATATAAAAGAAATTTTTACTCTACCGAAAAAAACAATAAGAATAAGATGGTTATCTGGTATCTCAACAATGTATATACGCTCTCAATTCAGGAATGTATTCATTTCACAGAGAACTAAGATTCTAGCGCCTGTGGCAAACTTTCAAAATGCGAAATTCATTTTTCAAAAAATGCATGTTTTTCATAATTGACATTTATTGATTATATTTTCAAGATAATGTTTGGCACGTAGCGCCGTCTTTTTGAAAGTGAACGCTGTGCAGATCAATACTATCCAATTTCGGCCATACAAAATCATTAATCATCTCTCAATAGCGCAATACATTCACCGTTACTGTTACTACAGCTTCATTTTCGAGAATGTAAGGTCCAATGACTCCGCCGGACCATAAACCTCACCAAACAGTCACACGTTGAGGATAGAGAGGTTTTTCAACAATAACTTCTGGGGTTTCCGAGCACCAGATGCGACAATTTTGCTTGTTAACGGGGTCAACGAGGTGAAAATGGGCCTCATCACTCAAGATGATTTTTCGATGGAATTCCGAATCATTTCATGCATTTCAACGACCCAATCAGCAAAGACACGAGGAATTTTTCCACCAATTTATTTATTGCGGTCCGACAAGGTGCTTCACGACGACCCAAAAATGTTGGAGTTTTACGAACCGTCTCTGCCAAATTTTCGCCATTTTTATAGTGAATTTCAATAATTTCAATGCGTTCTTGAAGCATGTATCGTTCCATTTTTATTAATGGAGTAGTTTCTACTCGTCAAAATATACACAAAATAACACATCTTATTGGAAAACCCTTTAATAATAAAAATTATTGAAATATTCTTTGGTAATCAATAAACTGAAACCTAAGTCTTCTTTGGTGTCTACAAAAACAATAATACTGACAACAAATATTCTCAACTTTGTAAACTGGTGAATACGCCACTCTGAAATATGTAGCTTGTAGTCAATTTTTATTTAAAATGGAATATATCATATTTCACATTTTGCGCTCCTAGGTCGTTTGCGCCCGTAGCATGTGCCTCCTTCGCCACGCCCACCCACGGTCCGGCTCTGTCATTTCATCAGGAAAACAAAAAAAGAACATGAGAAACATGAAAACAAAAGAACCTTCTATGGCACAAGTACTTAAGGCATTGATTGTGGATTATTTTTAGTCCTGGTTTTTCATAGAACCAAAAAAAAATAGTTCAACGATAGGTATATTATCACATGATCTTGGTGGCCAATTGACATCGCTTTTCCTGGAGATCATGTCTCCAGGAAATTTGTTTCAATGAATTCATTAAGTGCAGATTGTTGAATAAATTATGTCATTAAGTTCCTATGTTATTTCAACCTTATATGCATTCAGAGCTGAATCCTTATGTAAAATACGCCGTGCTGTGGACTAACTAATTCCAACTTGTTGCGAACATCGTCTAATGGACATTTCAAGATCTTTAGCATCACTTTAACGAACCAAAACAATATTTTCTTCTGAACGACCGCTACAATTGTTTGTGTCACTTTTCTAATTTTCGACCGGAACGGTTTCTTGAAACTTTTTAATAATTCTACCAATAGTGCTTTCAGATGGACAATTATATAATCCAGAAATTTACTTTTCACAGAAGGCTGATTTTCATGAAATAATTCAATAATTAGGACGCGTTGTCGTATCGTGTACGAAGCTTTTTTATATTTGAATGTCATATCACAATCACACTCCGCAAATGTCGAAATACCCAGAAGAATTTCATCTATATTTTATTTATTCTCAAGAAACCGCACAATTAGAAACACCCTCTGAAAGGAAATATATTGCAGCTGTACAGATTATTTTCAAACATAGATTTTTAATTTTATTAGCATCGACTTATTGACTGAGTAAATCGTTATAGGTATGAAAACCCAGAAATAATAATACAAATCAATTGAAACTGTGGAAACTTCAGAATCAGATTTTCAATGCTGAAGCCACTTATCGAAGTTATATTCAGAAATTCAACTGAAATCTGAAGCCAAAATCAATAAGTATGAGAAAAGTTTCCTCGTGAAACGTAACGTAATACGTTGTATAAATCCAACTGCAGCTAGAAAGAGCTTGTGCCTGGCGGAAAAAACCGACTATCGCAGGATTGAAAAACGACGGAAACATTCGAGATAACGAAGCGTCGAACCTCAGTTGCTGAAACCAGTTTAAAATAGAATATATTCCAGTATGGCTCTTCGATATTAGATACAATACATTCATACGTGTTGGTATTTATTTTCCTAATGATAAGCGAAGAGTGCTTTCCTTGAATTTTCGTCTTTCTCTTCTGGAAGTAATGGAAAAGGTTGAGTGAATAAGTTATTATTATTTCTGATCATTCAATTTAGAAGATGCAAGCAAAACATTTATATTCATGGAATACGACAATGTAGACGTTGCTGTCTTGAATTGTTATATTATTAATTGATTGAATACATAATAATAAGGGTCTGAAAAGACTCCATTTCACATCAGAGGTTCTGAAAAATAATCAATTGGAAAGCCACATTGTTTGATTAGAAAGCAGCTTTTTTAGAGCGCTCGTTCTACTTGAAGTTTTCCCAAATGATTTTGAATTTTGAACCAAAAATGGTTTCAAACGATTAGACTCCCCGATGAATTATTGATCAAATTCAATTCTGTCCGTGGGGCCGTTAGCACAATAACTCTTGCAGTGATTGTCCTAGAGACTTGAAATTTTTAGGGTGAGTTCAGATCTCAAATGCCTTGGTTAGTTTCTGTAGCCATATTATAAATAAAACCATAGAAAGTTTTATTTGAATATTGAAAAGAGAAACTCCATATTTTCATAAAAAATATCCGGTTCAAATGAAATTCAGTTTGAAAATAAAGATTGATACACTGAATGTTATGCAGAATTTTGTGGCCATAGTGTTAACAGAACCTTAAAAAATTCAATTGGAATATTGAAAAGAAGAATCTTTAGAGTTTCATCTCAGGATATCCGATTCAAGTGAATTTTTTGTGAATAAAGACTGTTATACTGAATCTTCATGCAAATATTGTGGTCATAGTGGTAAACAGAAGCATAACAGGATATCTGATTCGAGTGAAATTTTTTTGTGAATGATATGATGATTATAATGAATTTTCATGCAAAATTTCAAGGGGATCGCATCACCAGAACCATAGAATTTCATTTTTGTAATTATTTTTTTTAGATATTTCAGTTTCCAATAATTTCCAGAATATATACTACTGGAAAAAATTAAAGCATCAAAAAAAAATTCCAAATTTTTCGGCAATTTTCGACATGACGTAACTTTGAGAGGAATGGTCGTACAAGGAATTAAAAAAAAAAGAAATTGTAGCTCCAAATGTCTAGTTTTTGGATTATAACTTCAAAATTTTAAGTTTCAGTGGTTTACGAGTAATGATAGAAAAATCAGCAACAGAAAAATTCTCAAAAATTTTACCAATTTTTTTTTCTTGTCTACGAGCGTGGAAATTTTGTTTTTGCATAATCGTTATAATGATAGGATACTTTGTTAATTCAGCTTTAATTTATTTCTTATTGACCTCAATACGTCCACTTCTCGCCGAGATATCGGTCTTCAAATGGAAAAGGATCCATGTTTTATCCGTTATTAAATTAATAAAAATTTTATTTGTTAGTTTATTTTTTTTCTTTTTTTGAAGTATCTGCAAATAAAATGTGGAAAAAGCTCGAGAAAATTCTTTTTTGCCTTTTTTGAAGATTATGAGCTTCTCAGAGCAAAAAACGTGATCCTTATTTTTTTCAAAAATTCAATCGAGTCAAAAAAAAAACGGCTAGCTGGATTGAGTTGACTCTTCGTAAGGATTTTATCAACATATTGAACTGTGAAGTCACACTTAACATTATTGGTTTCCTCAACATTTTCGATCCAGCGGTAGATTTTCCAAGAAATCACCAAAAGCCCTTTTTTTGTTAAATTTTTATATTGATGCGACATGAAGAAAAAAAATTTCTATGAATAAGCAATGGTTGTTCATTAATCGGATTTCATTTAAGGTCTTGAAACTCTCCTCAAATTTTCTGTGCGATCATTGGTTGCTGAGAAATCGATAATCAAAGACAAATGGACCCTTTTCCATTTGAAGACCGATATCTCGGCGAGAAGTGGACGTATTGAGGTCAATGAAAAAATTATTGAAGCCGAATTAACAAAGTATCCCATCATTATAACGATTATGCAAAAATAAAATTTCCACGCTCGTAGACAAGAAAAAAAAAGTGGTAAAATTTCGAGAATTTTTTTGTTGCTGATTTTTCTATCATTACTCGCAAACCACTGAAACTTTAAATTTTTGAAGTTTCTAATCCAAAAACTAGACACTTGGAGCTACAGTTTCATTTTTTTGAATTCCTTGTACGGCCGTTCCTCTCAGAGTTACGGCATGTTGAAAATGGCCGAAAAAATTGGAATTTTTTTTTGGTCCTTTAATTTTTTCCAGTAGTGTAGATCCGTTTGTGCTGATATTCTGCTATTATATATTTCGTATCAATCTCAAATCCTATATAAACTGTTGGGGTAAATGTGTTATTGCTCCATACCAATGAACGAGCACTAAAAGCTCCTGCTCGGGCTTTTCTCAAATTTTTTTCTTTAAATTTCAACACCCCGTATCTCAGAAACAATGCATCAGAGACCCACAGACCTTAGGATCATAAAATCATCCGAGTATTAATATCCCGAGTTAACTGAACCTTTTTTGGAATACTCTGTATATCGGTGATTACTAAATGCCATTATAAACGGAAAACCGTACTTTTTACTCTTCGGAGGATTATTCTCGAATCACAAAACCATCAAGCTTAAAAAAGGGAGGCTGAACTTTATACATGCTGCAACATGCACATGCGTTCGCTATTGCAGCGAAATATATCGAACACAATCTGAAATAACCGAGTTATTTTATGCTTCATTCAACATATACAACTTTCAAAGCGTTTTTCATTAATAACGATAATAGTGTTAATTTTATAGGCAGTCTGTTCCACGTCATTTTTGTAATAAAGGAAGTCACCCAATTTTGGATAACTTTTTTGATTGGTACTTTTTTACTATTGATATTGATGTTTTGATCAATTTTTCTTGCTTTGAATATGGCATAACAGTAATAATAAAATATCGAATAAACTGAACGATTTATTCCCACCGAATTGATATAAAAATGAGCTTTACTGAAAAATGCCAGTTTTCGTCGTTTCTAAAATGGGTTCTTTATATTTGAAAACCTATCCAGAATAAGGAACCTATTATCCTTGCAGAATTTTTCTGAAAGTAAACGCGAAAAAAAAGTTGTAAGACTTGAGAAAACGAGGAAATTTTGTGTAAATTGTCCGAACAGATGGATTGGTCGTGGGGGACCTATTGTTTGACCTCAACCATCGCCTGATTTGAACCCCATAGATTATTTTGTGTGGGGACATCTGAACACAAAAGTTTATAGCGTTGAAATTAGAAGTAAAGAATTCCTAGTTGAAAGAATTTTCGAGGAAAGTTATATCTTGAAGCAAAATCAATTCCTCATTAGAAGGTCAATCGGAAATTTAATAAAAAGAACACGAATATGCATTCTACATTACATGTAAATTTTGTGTTGATCCTTAGTTTTTCCTTTCATAAAATGATTCGAATGCTTATTCTGTATAAGTTGTTGTGGATTTTTTGGTTTATGTAGGTACGTATGATGATATTTTCAGAATTAATTGGTTTTATACATCTGACTATGAGTGAAAAAAAGTGAATTTTGAAAATCTACTTTAAGACTCAGTAAGGGTTCGTATCATTCGACGATACAGCTTCATAATCCAGTGCAAAATATCCTCACTGCCTTAGTGCAAAATTACGATATTGTTCATCTTTCAATTTTTTCTAGGAAAACTGGACGAGTGCCAAAAAAATAAAACTGCTCTAGTAATGTGAATTCATGATAGAATTTGAAGCAGGTTAGCAAAATTTCGAAAACGGAATGTACAGGGGTTTTTTTAACCTGCACACTTGATATGAACTTTATTAATTCTCACCCTGTGTTTTCGAAAAAGTGTTGGAATCATTGAAAGTACACAATCATTGATCCACACTGAAAATTTCATTAAGATTGATCTAGCCATACCAAAGTTATGAGAAGAAGAGAAATCGGACAAATCACTCAACCATAAACCATAAACCAAACATTGTTTCGAAACTGCCTAGACTAGTGTAAAACATCTCCTAAAATCTGACGGTCTCCTCCGGAATCACCCTGTATTTATCAATTTCAAAAGATATGATAGTACTAAGAAAACTGGGGTCACTGTAAAAACATTCAATAAAAATAGTTGATATTAAGTAAATGAATTTATGGAACTATTAAAAGACTTCTTCAACAAAATATTTCGGAACCATTTATCTTGAGCACTACAAGTAATGGGTGCTCGTTAATCAATCCAGACAATCTCGATTGAATTATTTCTGTAAACACAATTTTTGAGCGCCATTAGCTACTAACCTAACTCTGAAATGATCCAGGAATCTGCTGGCAATGATGGAGAGTCATTCGAAAATACAGAAGCGAAAACGCCACAGTTAGAGGTAAGCTAGATACAATGCTTTAACAGATCGTTAAGTTTTATGAGGTTTTAATTCGAACCGTAATGATATTTATACCCAGGAATCGTTCGAAACGGTAATCATTCGCTTTTCGGTCGTTATCCTCTGAAATTACTTTGATGGCTGCTGCTCGTTTTATACTCTAAGAGCTATCATCAAAGCTGGTGTTATCTTCATCTTTCAGCTTGGTGCCAGTGGTTTATATTGAGAAAGGGAAGCAAATTCAACAACAAAGTGTTCCACAACTTGTGTTGGTATTAATACGTTTAAATAGTTGGCCAAATAACATATAAACTTCGATAGAAAAAGGTTTTATTCATCTGAACAAAATTTAAGACAGCGCTTAGCAGATGATTCGAGGCTTTTATTTTATCTCCAAATTTTGTATAGGACTTAGGATCGATACTAAATATATAAATGCCAAATATCGGCATGATCGAAATTATTTTCTAGAAATTATTGAAAAAATTTCAAGACAAGCCCTGACCAGGCGCTTTGAGTACTCGTTCATTAGTCGAGCAATTACGCTAATACCCCAAAATTTTGTATAGGACCCAATATTCTGCTAAGTGTATGAATGCAAAATCTAAGCACGATCGGAATAATATCTTGAAAATTATTCAAAAAATGAAATATGTAAAAAATCAATAAGTAAAAAAAATTAAACCCTATGATTTTGATGATGAGACCTTCTTGAAATGTGGCATGAACATTCAGTTCATCAAAATCCATTCACAAAATAAATTTCACTTGAATCTGATATATTGTTATGGAAATATGAATGTTCCAATTGAATTTCCTATAATTATGTTAACATATGGGCACAAAATGTTTCATGGGGCTTATTATGAGCATGTGCAGGTGCATTTGGCCGTGGAGTTTCATTTCGATTGGATTCGTTTTGTCTGAGGTATTGATGAACAAAAATTTTGAATGGCCATATTTTAAGGAACACCCTGAACAATTTGCTGGTTAACTAAATTAACCCCGGCACTCACCCTAAATATCTCTAGTCTTAGGATGATCCTTTGAAAGTTATCGTGCTTACGGCCGCACGGTCGGAATACCCCACAGACAGGATTCAATTTGACCATGAATTCATCAGGAAAGAGTCGAACTCTATCGTTTGAGACCATTTTCGGCTCAAAATTAGAAAATTACAGACATTGGACAAAACGGTATAGCACTCGTTTGTAGAACTAGAGCTCAAATATTGAAATGGAATTTCATTTCCATCGGTTGTGTTCTGTCTGAGATATTGGGGATGAAAAATTTTGAATGGCCATATTTGTGGAACACTCTGTACGATTTGAAAAAAAAAGCAGCCATTTGCTAGGAGCTCTTGGTGTGTGAAAATTGCCAGGGTTGACATCCCTGCTCTGAGGCAGAAACGAACCACAGGACAGGAGAAAAGTCACCCATAAATAGTGCCTGTTTTCATATTCGTTGATTTGAAAAGTAAAGTTGAATGTAACCACGACTAGATTAAAATGGTAAGCTCTTAGAATTCAACTGATCGTTTTTCCAATATGAACATGCCTTCAAAGGCTTCCGACTCGTATGATGTTATTAAAAGAGAAACTAATTTGGCAGTCACAGAGAATTTGAATTTATTGAACTGCTACCAAAATATAATATGAGGACCGTATTTGTATTGTTTTTTTGGTTAAATAATAATTCCACCAAAATTATCAATGTATTTTTCAATTAATTGTTTCGCTCATGAAAAAAACTCCACCGGATCGAATTTCTAGGATTCAAAATATTCGACGAATGAAAATTCGTAACATCATAACTCGGGAACTATTCCACCTGTTTGGCCCATTAAGGAATTACGAGCTCATTACCGTAGAAAAAACCAATAGGAAAGTTTATGCCATTAACAGAATCTGCAAATAGCAGGTTCGAATAGATACAGTTGAAAGTCAATAGTTCGAAACTGTCTGCAGATTCTCTTCTCTGAATGGCATCAGCTCCTGTAGGGCCCTTAGACGATGTACAATATGAGTTCTAGGGTAAGAGTTAGATATTAGTTGAATTTAACTTCGAATATTACCTCTCTACTCAATGCATATTAATGGTTTTGTACTATCACTACTATCTAAATTTTTATTAACGCCGATCTCGAAATAAAAGTTGATTTTAATGTGTACGAAACTGATCATTAATGGCACATTTTTATGCTCAATTTATGCTATTTTAATATGCCATCCTCATGACAACCGTTCACAAAGTATTAAGAAGCACTACGAGAAATGTCAAAACTCTACTGGAACATAGATACATAGAAACTTTATTATGTCAAATGTAAGCCTCGGTTTTTTCAATCAAGAATTCATACACAATTCATATTGAGATCGTCGGAAAAATCTTGTAATCAACTCGGTTATTAATCGAGTGACTAATGACCTCGAACTATTAACGCGTTCCTTCTGCTCACGCGTTAAAATATCTTGACCATTAGTCGCTGTCTTTAATAATCTAGTTGATTAAATAACTATTAATTAGGTCAAGCGTTCCTTGTTACCAAATTCCTTCAAATATCTCAACCGTTTCGAAAATATCGAAGATAAATCTAGCCTAAAGGGGCCTTCTCATCAATTCATATAATGAATTTCTTCTCATTCTGAAATACTCTGTAAAAAATGAATTAAGAAAAGCCCCGAGCAGGTACTTTGAGGGCTCATTCATTACTGGAGCAATACAACGATTACCTCAAAATTTATATATATATAATATAAATAATATAATATAATAAATATAATATAATATAATATAATATAATATAATAGAATATAGTATAATATAATATAATATAATATAATATATATAATATATATAATAATATATATAATATAATATAATCAATATATATAATATAATATAATATAATATAATATAATATAATAATATATATAATATAATATAATATAATATAATATAATATAAATAATATAATATAATATATATTAATAAAATATAATATAATATAATATTATATAATATTATATGCTATAATAGTAGTGTTCTTTCGTACTGATTGAACTGATGGAACTTATGTGATTTAAGTGAAAGTAATTTTGCAATCAGAATACATTCAATCACTGAATGTCCGAAAGAATGCGCTCAGTTTGATCGTTATTATATGTTCTGTTCTGAACTGGTAATAAACTCTGATTTGCCATCTTCAGTTACAAATTATGTTTTCGACTGGATATTAATTCATCTATCTCTGTAAATGTCAGTGTGTATAAAATTCTTATAGACCTATATATCAATGAAAATTCTGTAACTTCTAACTTCAAATTTTGAGGTTAACTTTCCAATCTGAATTCAAATGATGTAAGAATTCCGCGATTAGAATAATCACTTGCAATCACTTTAGAGTTGTGGAGGGGGGAACTGATGAAAACGAAAGAACGATCGCTTCAACTGATCTTTTGATTGAAGTTATATAAATCACTTCGTTCAGTACGAAAGAACATCACTAATATAAAATAATATAATGATGGTTCATGCAGTGTATATTCAAGAAATTTAGTATCTAAACAATATATGCTCTCTAATTTCAGTAATGTGTTCTTTTCATCAAGAGTAACACAAAATAACTGGAGAACTATAAAGCAGAAGAACCGACTAGTCACAAGAAACGCTCCTTAAATATATCCAAATGTAATTAATTAATTCCAAGCATTCACTCAACATAAAGTTTCGTGCCTACTGCCTACCTATTTGTTAAGTGATCCTTGGAGTCCGCCACATGTCCAGTGCTGAACAGGGGAGAGGAGCATTCAATTAATTCTGGAACAAAAGCCTTTATTCAATCATCTATTATAACAAGAGGTATTGTTCATAACGACATGTATTGATTCAATAGTAGCGTGAACGTGTGAGCATATCTGAATAATTTCTGTGAGCTTGTTTATGTAGATCTCACTCTGTGCGATATCATCAATTTAATGAAATGATTTCGAGAATGTTTGAATTATTCAGATCATTTAAGCCGTGTTAAGTGTTTGAATTCATATAGAAATCAAATCAACCTTCCAGAGTTGGAATTTAAATCTGGACACTGCGATGATTATTGGTGGGACCTGATAAAACTATTTTCACAGAAATACTAGTGAATGAATCGGTTCTGACGGTTCTGTAATTCAGATATTTCATAGATACATCATTTCTGTAAGTGACATAATTTGAGGGTTATTGCAGTTCAAACATGATCACTACACGAGCAAAAGACACAAGACAGGTCGTCATGAAGGCCCACAGCAATTACTTTCTAAATAATATGTAACTTACAGAAATTATGTTGGTATCGTTTTGTAGGTAATATCCTTGCATGTTAGCTCATTGAGAAAAAATTATACTTCAATGTGCTAGTTCTTGTACTATTGCGAATTTACTAAGAAAATCAGTACATTTTTCTACTGAAATTTTTTTAGAGATTTTTTATATGTTTTCATTCTTTTACCTTTTAACAAAAAAGATTTTTTTCACATCTGTAGGACTTTTATGTCCAAAGATATCGATATTATTAGGAAGGGTCAACTAAAAAAAAATGTGAATTTAAAAAGGCAGCTTCTCAAAACTGAGGGGGTAAATTACCCAATATGGGTGTTTTGTCAATAAAATTAGGTATATTTGATGCTCTTAAATTATCGCTAAGTCATGACCATACACACTGTATATCTGCAAATCAATAGTTAACTGAGTAAAAATAACTCAACTCATTGTCCGAAAATATATTCAGGTTTTTCTGATAGGGAAATCCTCATTTGGTTATGGTGCAGAAATTCGATTCTGATGGTTCATTTTGATTTATAAGTTAATGTGTGGAAGAAAAAGTATTCTGTTTCTGTGTGCGCTCCTCCTATGATAGTCATAAAATGTGAAACAAAAACTGAAATAGAATAATTAAGCATTCTGCTGAAACAACAGGTCAGTCAGTTGCAAGATTTCATTATAATTTAATGAGATAGAGATCATAATTGACAACATTGTTCATCTACATGTAATGGTGTATAGGTTTCATCAAGTAATAATGAAATTACTGGCAGTTTCCTGTTAGTTATACATATATTGCCAATACGTGATAACAGTGATAATAGTGTACATCATTTGAACATGTGTGAAGTTAAACGTGATACGTTGTATTTCTATGCTTGATAACGGTTTAATGGACGTGCTGCTATGCAATTGTCCAATTTATTTAAATCGATATACTTCCTGTATTGAAATGAACGGTATTCATATGGTGCATCTTGTAAAACACAAAAGTTCGTGAACAAATCGAATATCTTCTGTAATATATATCGTATTTGGTTGAGGCCATTGTTTAAGGAGAACTTAAACAATGGTTGAACTAGAGGAGAAGGTGGGCTCTTTGAAATCCTAGTGTCATCAGCAATATTGAGCCTAAAACCTTATTTAGACTCTTCCTTAACTTTTATATTTTATATGTTCAGTGAATAGAAACCAGATGGTTTAAGGTAGCATTACGCATTTGATAAAATTGCGGTCGCTGTGGGTTTTTCATAGAATTTCTATACGTTTAAACACATTGTTTTCATTCCTTTTTGAACAAAAAAGTGCACACATATTTTAAAATTTGGTGGTTATGTTTGAAATATGGGCCACCTATCCTTGTTCGAACTATCAGCCTGTTCATACGATGCACAGCAGGAAGAGTGTATGTCAGATGAAAAGGATAATAATATGGAAAATTTAGGAACACTTTAAGAAAGTTACAATGCTTTTGCATTCAGATTTTCTGAAAAACAGGAGAAGTGAAATTATGTACAGGGCGCCGAGAATTCAGTTATTTTCGCCTTTAACGAGTTTTTGCTTGAAATGGAGCATGAGCAAATTGGTTTCGAAAAATTGTTGCCTTACAGTAACACTGAAAATAGAAATAAATGAAAAGGATAATGTAACGTTTTTTTTATTTGCAGTCTTATTGACATTGATAACGAAACGTCATTATCCTTTTCATTTATTTCCTTTTTAGTTTTACTGTTAGGCAACAATTTTTTCAAAACCAATTTGCTCCTGACAAATAAGTGTTTTTCGCAGGAGCACTTCATCTAATTGAAAATTTTTTAATTATTTCTGTTTCAGAGACTAGGAGTAGAATCCTAAAAAGTTTTTTAAAATTCAGAATTCTCCCAGATTATATTTCAATCGATATGTAAAATTGAACTTTTTTTATTTCGGTGAAATTTCAAAAACAATGAGCAAACCCTCCAAAATAGAAACTGCTATAAGTAACATCTATGGTACTCCATTTATCAATAAATAATTCTGCATTCTTCAATAAATTGACATATCACGTCAAAAAACAGAATATAGCCCATATTCGGACCGCTAATTTTATCATCCGGTATAATCACGGCCTTACGTTGAGTGGCTCATTAGACTGCGCTAACCTGTACGTCAAGAAACTGTTGATTGCTAGTATTATCCATCGTATGAAATTCTCTTCACGAAAACCTGAAAGAAACTTTTAACTGCGGTTTAAGAATTGGGAATTCTCATTAGAGCATTCATTGAAGTTCCAGCCAGAATGCAAATATATGGTGGTGAAGAATTCCATCCGAGAATGCAAATGACCGAGCGTAATCGTAATAGACTTGCAAAAACTCTGGACTTGGGGATTTTCTATATATAATCCGTCTTTGGATAAACGCCCACTCGGCACAAATAACACCTGATTCAATTATTGTCCAACTTAGCTATTTAACATACTATACTATAGCAATTTTAACACTTGTATACTATCCCATGATATTCCATACAGCCAATATCTCGGCTGTCATAGATGGTAGAAAGTTCAAAGAAATAATATTCAACTATATTTATTAATTAAATATTGAACTTTTCACGCCTAGCTTAACACTTAAAAATCATAACTTGAGAAGTACAAATAATCGCATGACATACATGGGGTATTTTTGGATAGCCACAGGTCTGAAGAATCTAAAAATAATTTATTGACGTCAATCATCTGAACACCCTGTATATGTAATGAATTTTATTTGACAAATATTTTAGGATATCGAAGAATAATCATGATTCAGAAAACTGATATTGCAGGGAAACAATTTATAACTATGTAAAATTGATGAAAGGTGGTGAAAAGTTTTTTTATTATACATTAGTTGAGTTTTCCGTATGAACCGTTTTGCGACTCATTCATTTCTGATAAATATTCAATATTCTTTCTTATGATTCCATTCTTCGTGATATTGTGTAACGATTGAATTATATATTATTCTCATAGAAATGAAACTATTTCAAAATATTACAGTTTATAAAAAACAACATAAATAGCATATAAGTGCTTAATGTATTTAAATATTGATTATCGTATCTTTGGCAAAATTTTGCACTTTTTTCTGTTCAGCATCCCAGTGGATTTCTGTACGAAATTCAATCGAAAAGTTGCTTTCAGCTAGGTGTTTGCAACAATCTCTGAGATAATATAAAATACCACGTCCTGTACCTATGTGTGTCATTCTATCTTCTCAGCTTCACCTTCGTTACCAAGCCATTTTTCTAACCCAAACTCTGAGATTTTCGCTTCAAACTTCCTGAACGACGGTGAACTTATAATCAACTTAATTACGTTGAGGAAAATGAATAATGTAACAACTTCGTAATACACATCAAAAGTTGGTGGCTCGGAGTGCATGATTTGCAACAACCGCAATCATCCCAAAGGATGAGATAAAATAGAGCTAAGATTTCTGCGAAGAGAAATTGCATTTCGTGGTTGATCGATGGAACAACTTCAGAAGGAGGAAGCAACTAAAATTTTACTAGTTTTTCTCACTTTGGCAGCACGCCGTATCGTTGACTATTCAAATCTTTAACCTTAACTTTGAGTTTATATAGAATTCAAAAGCGAATAACAAAAATATACTGATGGACAAAATTAGCGCACCACCTAAAATTTCGTTAAATTTTAACAATTGATATCTTCCCAATCTTTAGTCGGATTTCAACGTTTTTTTCTTTCAATTGTAGCTCTGTTATTGTCGAATTTCTTTCATCAAACAGTTGTACAGGGCGTTTAAAAAATGTCATGTTTTATAGTCTAATTTTAACGTCTTATGTGGGCAATGCCAGGTTGCTGAGGCATATAAAAACAATAAAGCGTTGTAGCGTAGTATCTTTTGAGTATTCTGTTTTTTAAAACTAATTTATCTTGAAATCGTCCAGAGATATTCAACTTTTTATCAACTCTTGTATTTTATGCATTAGCCATGAATATCTTCCCAACCATTTGTCCAAGTTGAATGTTTTTTTTTAGTTGTAGCTCTTTTATTGGCGAATATCATACTACAATGAGATGTTCAAAAAAAGAAATGCATCATGCTGCACAGGGAGTTTAAATTTTCGGGTTTTTTTTCATTACAGTTTAACGCCTTCTGTGGGCAATACCAGATATATGGGACTTCTAAAAACTATACAGTGATGTAGCCTGATGTTCCTGAGTATTTTGCTTTTTCAAAAAGCAATTCAACTTGTACTTTTCCAGAGATATTCACATTTTTATAATATCTTGCATTTCATACAATATATTGACAATGAATATTTTCAGTCAAGTAGTACTGTGGTTTACAGTTGTCATATTTTTTTTAATTAATAAAATTCATTTGAAATTAATAATTGTGTTAATTTCTAAAGTTTTCTTCACTTTAATATTCTTTTCATTAGACGTTGAATACGTAGTTTAAGCTGATCCCAAACGTTTTCGATTACGTTCAGGTCAGAACTACAAGCCGGCCACTGTAGATGTTGAATCCCAACCTCTTTAAGGTATTCACGATATGGAATTATCGTCTTTCAGCAAAAAATTGTCGCCTATGTATCTCGCAGAATTTATTGCTCCTTCCCGGATCGCTACAAGATCCATACGAGTAATCAAGGAAATGCTTCTCCAGATAAATACCCATCCATGGGATGATTTTAAGCTTAGGTACTCTGAAGTCTTCAGTGAAGTGAAAAAAGCCTTTGCGGGGTGTCTTGCATTCAATCCATATTCCTTGAGTCTTCTTCTTGCAGTTTTTGATGGAATTGTAACATTTCGGATAACTCGAAGGCGGTTTTTTTTACTTTGATCTGGTCTTTTAAAGTGAGAGCCCGTTTCCATAAGTCTACGGAGACAACGACCAAAGAAAAAATAAATAAGAATTAACTTTCAACACAAAAATGAACGAAAACAAATTGAGAAAAACAGAAAAATGAAAGATGTTATAAAAATGTGAATATCTCTGGAAGGGTACGAGTTAAATTGCTTTTTGAAAAAGCAAAATACTCAGGAAACATCAGGCTACATCACTGTATAGTTTTTAGAAGTCCCATATATCTGGTATTGCCCACAGAAGGCGTTAAACTGTAATGAAAAAAACCCGAAAATTTAAACGCCCTGTACAGCATGATGCATTTTTTTTAACATCTCATTGTATGTAGTATGATATTCGCCAATAAAAGAGCTACAACTAAAAAAAACATTCAAATCGGACAAATGGTTGCGAAGATATTCATGGCTAATGCAGAAAATACAAGAGTTGATAAAAAGTTGAATATCTCTGGACGATATCAAGATAAATTGGTTTCTGAGAAAACAGAATTCTCAAAAGATACTACGCTACAACGCTTTATTGTTTTTATATGCCTCAGCAACCTGGCGTTGCCCACAGAAGACGTTAAAATTTGACTATAAAACATGACATTATTTAAACGCCCTGTACAACATGAATATTTCATTTTTTGGACGTTTTTTTAATGGAGGAAATTCGATATAACAGAGCTACAATTGAAAGAAAAAAACGTTGCAATCCGACTGAAGATTGGAAAGATATCAATCGTTAAAATTTAACGAAATTTTAGGTGGTGCGCTAATTTTGTCCATCAGTATATGATCAAATTCCCATCTTTCCCAATTTAGTATCGAATGTAATCGATATCTCTTTGGGAGAACTGAGTTTGATGATGATGCAGTTATTCTATTTTCAATGTGGAAATGATTTCAGTAGCATAATCTAACATATAGAATAAACAGGTTTTAGTTTTAACTCGGCCGCTTACAATTTCTGATTCTTCAATGCTAGGAACAGCTGGCTAATCCTTCTGAAACTTGATAATTGAAAAAATTTTCAGGATTTTCAAATAGCGAATTGATTTGTCCTTATTGCATTCTGTTGATTCGGTAGCAATTCAGAATGTAGTGATATGGATCGTGTAATAATAATTTATTTTAAATTTAAATTGGGCGCCAAATTACACGATCCAACAATTTACCTCGTTGTAATGGTATTGCAATTATATTGACCCTTCAGGGTGGATTCATTGGAAGAATTTTCGTGACATTTCTTCATTAATTTCTATTCTGAATTCTGACTGGTAGTTTAGCATTCCATGGAAACACTCATCTATTTTCTTTCGAGCCTACCTATTTACATAATTGTAACTCATATAAATATAGGGTAAGTCAGGGTGATATGGCGAATCGGGTGAAATGGTGATTTACTATATTTCTTTTCCAAGTGCACAGATGTCGCTTAATGTCTGAGTACCAGCTGTTTCTGATGATCCGTTCAACGTGCACCTGCAAAAAGTTGGCCCCGTTTTAAAAATCGTACTAAATTTGTACAAAACTATTTGCGATGCTCAATAATTTTTATACGTTGCATGCGTTTATAGAGATTGCTTTCCGTAACGAAGGCCGAGAAGTATTTCTTGATATATTCTGCCTTCTTAGTTCATTTATGTAATACATAACCTAGAAAATATGGCCTCTAATATTTCCTTTTTCTTGATGTGCTATTCACCGTTTCACCCATAGGAATTGGGAGATATTGTGAATCCTGGCATGGGTGAAATGGTGAAGGATAAAAAGCGTATTTTTATAAGTTTTGTCGATGGTTTTGTGGATGCATAAATTTTAAAAAATATTATAAAAGATATATTTCTGTTGAAGCGGAAGGGCCTAGGACGAATCGCAGCTTTTTATCTTTCGTGTTTCTTCTGGTTAGGTCTTTTCGAGGGTTTGTCACTATTCCAGCAATCACCATTGTTCCAGGTAAGGATGCCTATATATAGAAGAAAAATTAATGGCTTTAGCTGACGTTTTGAATTCTTCAGAAATCATCGTTAAACTCCGAAACAGAAATCATCAAAAAAAACAATCGAGTCAGTGAAAAGTGGACCAGATGCTAAAGGAAAGCTCAAAGGAAAAACCATAGCAAAAAAAAGCAAACGGAAAATCTTAGATACGTAACCTAAGAAATGAAAAATGTCCACCACTGACGCCGAATCGGAATCATCTCTGGATGTCGACTCGCAGGACGAGGATGACAGCATGGACGATGATGAGAGTTGTTGTGTAGGATGTGGTGAACTTGACAGTTGGACTAAAAAGGACGTCGATTGGATAGAATGTATTAGCTGCCAACATTGGCTGCATGAAGATTGCACAAAATATGAATCCATGTGTAATTTGTTCGGTAAAAAGCAAAAGAAGTGAGATCACCATTTCACCCTTGAGCATGGGTGAAATGGCAAATTTGGTTTGAAAAAAAAAATTCATTTTCCAGAGTTTCGTTATGCCTTAAAGATTTTATGGTACTGTTAAGTTGTTGTCTCTATATTTTGCCAAAAAAAGTGTTTTCATTCTGTTTAAATATGAATTTTTTTGTCTTCTACACGGCTCTTTTTTTTTCTTCACCATATCACCCTGACTTACCCTAAATTGATCCAACTACACTAATGGTTTGGTTTTAAAACCTTATCAGTATATACAATTATTTTCCCAAATTTCAATAAGGTGTATGTATTTTCATAAGAATAGTAGCACTTTTATTTTATAACCTCTTTATTAATCGTAACGTAATGAACAAATGTACACCAAATCATTGATAATTGACACTTATTCATTTAGCTTAGAATATTAAAAAGTACAAAATATTTTAAATGAAAATAACAGTTTCTCCCTCACTGAATCTATACAATTTCAAAGCTGTACAATTTATATAAAATTACAACTTCTCTATTATACACTAATATTTGTTAGATTTCTCGAAATATAAATCTCATTAATTTGGAGAAATGACATAGATGCTTGCATTGAAGTTTTATTCAAGACTGAATTCCAAATGGTTATTCACATATGTGGTATATGCAGATAAGCATATGTGCGCAATAAATTAATTTATGTACAGGTAGTTAATTTTCTATAAAATAATTCTTGATATGTAAGTAATTTACATAATATATGTATAACAATATTCAAAATTATGTTATTAATTTAAGATACAATAAATTTTAGTGTGAAACATATTCTCAATATCTATCTGGTTCCTTTCTTTGATGGAAAAATTATATGAAATGTATAAGTATTTATATACAGGGTTTTCCATAAAATATAGCCATTCAAAATTTTTGTTCCTCAATATCTCAGACAAAACAAAACCAATCGAAATGAAATGTTGTAGCCACATGCAAGTTGCTCATAGTAAGCCTTATGCAGAATTTTCTGGCCATAGTGTACACAGAACAATAGAAAATTCAATTGGAATATTGAAAATAAGAAACTTCATTGTTTCATAAAAAGATATCCGATGCAAGTGAAATTTATTTTGTGTATGTAGATTGATATACTGAATGTTCATGCGAAATTTTGTGGCCATAGTGTCAACAAAATCTCAGAAAATTTCATTGGAATAGTGAAAAGAAGAGTCTTTATATTTCCATAAAAGGATAACTGATTCGGATGAAACTTTTTATTTGTGCATGACTGATATACCTTATGTTCATGCAAAATTGTGTTATCATAGTGTCAACAAAACTATGGAAAATTCAATTGGATTATTGAAACGAAGAATCTTTATATTTTCATAACAGGATATCCGATTCGAGTGAAATTCATTTTGTGAATGGAGACTGAAATACTGAATGTTCATGCAAAATATAAGAAGGAAAGCTTCATCAAAATGATTTTTTCGAATTTTTTCAATTATTCATTTTTCACTCGTTTAATTTTTTGAATAATTTACAGAATATAATTCCGATTGTGTTGAGATTCCGCATTTATATATTTGGGTATAAATCTCAACTCCCTTCTAAAATTTCGAAATAATGGTCTTATTGCTCGACCAATAAACGGGCGATCAAAAGCTCCTGCTCAGAGCTTTTCTTAATTTTGGTTTTTCATAGTACCATATGCATTTTGCATTGCATTGAAACTTGCGATTTTCAGACAAAGTTCAATGTTTGTGTCAAATTCGAATCAATATGTTCTCATAATCTATAAGAGCGACAATATTTTTCTGAATAGCTTTATCATTCTCAGGGCAACGAATGTTTAGTAACTTGGCACATACTTCATTTCAGTCCTGGAGACCCCATCGCATGTTTTTTATCAACTTGAATGAGAGTAAATTCAAGATGTCGATGACACATTGGTTTTTCGGGGGAAACAGCTAATGAAGCCTTGAATGAAGCCAATATGATGACTCTGCTCTATTATATGAAATGACCCAAAAATGACTAATGGATTCTCTTCACAATCGTTCAAAAAAATTCGAATCTTCTACAGAATGGACTCTGAAAAGAATCAATCAAATTCGTCGATTACTGTATACACCATTATTGAATACTACTGATGTTCCTTCTGATTTTTCTGCTTCACTTCATTCAAAAACTATTTTATATTCCCGTTTTCGTTATTATCTCATTGATTGTAGCAGTTTATTATAAAACAATTGAGAACTGTAAAATTTACATGTAATACATGATACCCATTAACAGACGTGAGACATTCGATAGCGATGATTTTTTTTACCGATGATCACCTTGATTGGTTATTTTTTTCCACGAAATTTTTGTTGATCAGTGAGTTCCAAACGCTTCTTAATTAATTCTGATTACTATACCTATCTACCCTCAAAGTCAGTTTGTAAACATTTCAATGCATGTTGCAGAAAAAATTGAATGCTTCTTCATTCATAAGCCTCTGTGCAATTATATTAAGGGTATCCCAATATTTTCCATAGGTACAGCCAATTTGCTGAATCTCAGACAAGGTAGAAAGTTAAAACGAAAAATTTTTCAGCATGTCAGCACAGCTTCATCAGAATCTATCGTTAACATTTTGTTTTTGATTACCACCTCTGAAAAAAAATTCCACCGGATATATTTTTTTTCAATTGCACCTTTATTTTGTCGTTCTGCAAACGATTCGACAGTAAAAGATAAACAATTTTTCATCATTATACTGAAGTTAAAGTTGAAGAAAATTATAACTTCAAATTGTGGCGCTTTCACCATTTTGCGATTTGAGTAGAGTGGAATGTTTTCGATACTGACAATAAACAAAAATCAACACAGAAGATACCTTCAAACATAATGAAAAACTTGCTAATTGAATCGAAGAAATTGCCAAAATGAAACAAAGTGAATATTCCAAAATTTTGGATTATTAGGTCTTTCGAGTATTTTAAGGGTTGATTCTAAACGTCAAATGACAAAAAATAATAAAAAATAATTTCAACACATATTTTTCACTGAGGAATCGTGTCGAGGAAAAATATAAGGATGCAATTGCAAAAAACCTGGAGTGAGTTTTTTCAGGGGTGGTTATCAGAACAAAAAATTCAAACGACTGTTCAACGCGTAACCCGATACAGCGACATTCATAATTATTTTCGTTTCTGCTGACTTCCATACTACGAGGGCAAATCAAATATAAACGAGACTTTTCGCTTTTCAGGCACAATAGTGGAGGGAGAATTTTCCTGATTTTTTTGTTGTTGGGTGGGTTTATCAGGAGTAGGGGAAGTACGTGGGCTTGAATCATCGACCCTGTCGGTGTCCACTATGACGATGTTTGATCAAGAGGTACCTCCGTCAATTTCGCAATGTGTTGTATTCAAGTTTCTCGTAGCAGAAGGATTAAAACTGGCCAAAATCTTGAGGAGATTGACTGTCAATGTTCGGATAAGAGACACTGTCGCAAGTCAGAGTGTTTGCATGGCATAAACAGTTCGTGGAGGGTTGTGATTGTGTTGAAAATGAGAGCCATGACCGCAGCGAACAACATCAGTAGTGTTCGACAGCTTATTAAAGACGACCAACGTCGTACCACTTCTGAAATTGCAAGTTTGGTCAGGATAAGTTATGGGAGCACCTACTCCATACTCACAGAAGACCAAGGGTACCGTAAGGGTTGCGCCAGGTGGTTCCTCGCCTTCTCACAGCTGACCAGAAGTTGCATCGTTTTCAGGTGTGTGCGTCTTCTTGCACGATTTCAGGAACAATGAGACCCATTTCTCACTCACATTATCACCTGTGATGAAACATTGGTGCACCACTACACCCTAGGGTCTAAACAAGCAAGTAAGGAGTGGGAGAAAACAATACTTTGCGCAATTGACGGAGGTACCTCTTGCTCAACATCGTCGCAGTGGACACCGAGAGGGTCGATGAGGCAAGCCCACGTGCTTCCCTACTCATGACAAACCTACCCAACAACAAAAAAATCAGGAACGTTCACCCTCCACTATTGTGCCTGAAAAGCGCAAAGTCCCGTTTATATTTGATTCGCCTTTGTATTTTACCGCAATATGGAAAGTGAACAAGTCTATTTGTAGGCGGAAATTTGATGAGAATTATTCCTATAAACCTGTGTTTTCAGCAACCGCATTTTTCAAACGAGACCTCGGAAATATTTTAACATCGCATCCATATCCAATTGAGATTGATTAGATTCATCTCCCCTGAGATATTCCTGAAAAAAATTATTGACGCGTACGAAATGCTTGCAGCGATTAATTTAACTGCGCCACAGGTTGTTCATCTCTAAAAGTTCATTTTAACCGAATGGGTGTTCATTGGACCTGATAATTCGTTCGAAAATCAATCGGGAGATATTTGGCTGGATTCGGATTGAATCATCAATGGCTCTCATGAGATGTATATTTGTACGATTTCGATTCGAAGCTATTCCAAATATTTTACTGTCAGAAATGGTGGGAATCCAGGAAGGTTGAGCAATTGGAAAACTTTTATTGCGTAGTGAAGTGCAGTGTTTCACAGATTCTAATTTTTTACGTGAGGGGGTTTGAAAGGGTCGAAAGCTGTTCATGAACGAAACTGTAAAGGTTGACGCACACTTGGACGAGACGAGGCGAGACTAAGCGAAGAGTTGTTTTCCGCAGGCACGATTTGCACTGAATCAAATGGGTAGACGCTCACTTGGGAGGCGCGAAGCGAAGATCAGAATCGTTAGGCGCGAGGCAGATTAGACGCACACTTGGACAAAGCGAAGCGGTCGGAAGGAACGCGTCGTTTTCCGCTGGGATCTTTTGCATTGAAATAAATGGGTAGACACGCACCTAGGAGACGCGAAGCGAGGATCAGCGAGGCGGCGAGTCGTTGGTCGCCAGGAAGATCTTTGGGGCATGTGAGCGAAATTTCTCGAGGCGGCAAGTAGGTATCCGACGACCGGGAAGTTCGGCGCGCTGTATTTCCAATTTTGTACTCGAATTTTGTCAATGGGGAAACACACGGTTATTTTTGAATTTGTGTGAAATGAGTTTGTTTTAAATGGCTCATGAGAGTGTTGGTTAGAATTTTCTCGATTGAGATCTGGAAAAACGAAATTTAAATACAAAACGAACAACATTCATGTATTTTGTACAACTGTGAATGTGAATTCAAATCGTCTGAAGAATAGGTATTTTATTATGTAAATACAACCAAATATTGAAGAACCCTTCTCCCGAAGAAATTAAAATATCTGATAGAATTGGAAAACTGTGGAATAATTCCTTTGAGGGATATATGATATGAACTTTCGATTACTACTTGCTTTGTTTTTTTTAATCGGTTAAAGAGAAAATAAGCATTTCGTATCAATTATTTATATTTAATTGTATTCCTGGATAAAGAACTACGAGGATTTCATAGGAAAATTCCCAATTAAAATATGATCATGACCAAAACACGATTCTTACAAATGTTTCATGGCTGACCAAGGCCGTAGCGAGGGGGGGGGGGGTCCGGACCCCATTGGACCCAAATTTTTCTGAAGTACAGGACTAGAAAAATTGTCATTCTGTCATTCGGTGGACCCCCCGAAATTTTTCTAGCTACGGCCTTGTGGCTGACCATACCCAAAATAACAGGGACAGCGCCAGAGATTTTACCGCCCCGGCAAAAGTATATTCAGAATAAATTGAATATAAATTAGTCTGATTTGAAGCTTAACAGGTAAGCGGTATGCAGCAAGGTAATAAAAAATGCAACTTCCCAGAACTTATTACTGGAAATTTTTCGATATTGTCGTAGGAAAAGCATTTTTTTCTCAAATCACCAGAATGAAGGAATTAGATTAATACTTAATTTTTTCAATCGGTTAAAGAGAAAATAAACATTTCGTATCAATGATTTTATATATCGTTTTAAAAAAATAACTCTCGGTTTTTGTCACCCTCCGCTTCTCGTTGGAAGACAACATAACCTCGATCTAAAATCTAGTCCCTTTTTCCCTTGTATAATACATAATTTTTTTCTGTGACTAGAAAAATGACGATGAAACGAAATATAACTTTTCACGAAATTAATCCGGCAGAAAAGTGAGTACTTTTTTCCCAGATACATATATACACTCACTTTTTTCCCGGGGAAAAAAGTAATTTCGAGAAGAAAAGTTATATTTTGTAACTTGCCAACAGAGATAAAATGTCGAATTTTTCCACGTCACATATTTTTTTTTCATTCCTATATGAAGGTGGGACGACGAAGCTATTAAAACAAGATTATGACCAAAAACACGATTCGAATCATAGCTCTACCTTGTTCATTCGGGTAGTCAGCATGCAGCATGGGTAATAAAAAATTATTGCGGCCCAAAAATAGGGAAAATTTCTTCCGATGGCTGATCGTCGCATCGCTTCGTCCAAGTGCGCGGTCCCAGGCGAACTAACGCGTCGCTTAATCTCGTCTCGTCTCGTCCAAGTGAGCGTCAACCTTAACTGTCGAAAAATATCTAATCAAAATTCTAATGATTATCAGGTACAAACAGAAAACCGTCAAGAACAACCAAATTTGTTGAATGTCATTCCTTATATTCTGGCTTTCAGAGAAAATAAGAAGAATTGGTTCCAAATTCATTATAAGAACTGTTTTCGAAACATAAAATGATTTGAGATCCATTCTAACCAGAACGAAACGAATGAATGAGACACAAAAATAAAAAATTATGTTTACAATATTCCCTGTATATATGGAAAATCTTATACAGGAGAGACATCAAGACCTTTAGAGATAAGGAAAACGGGAACATAAGAACAACATCAAAAATAGAGACATTACAAGATCACAAATCGCTGATCATGTATGTTCAAATAGCGGAGATCATATAATGAACTGGAACAACACAAAGTCCTAATGATGGAACCTGATAATTATAAAAGGAAAATTTAGAAAGCCAAATGTATTCTGTTAGATGAAAAGATCATTTGGTCAATTGTTCTGTTGGAATAGATCGTATTTGAATCGATTTATTAAAAAAAGAAATGACATCAGGAAATTTCAAAATTAAATAAATCAACATCTCTGTGTTGACAACTTTCAACGTCAATTAGACTGCAAATGAAAAACACACAATTCTGAAGATTTTTCAAGTTTGTCTGAAGAAGGTGTCTGATATCGACATCGAAACGTTGCCTTATACTTTTCATTTATTTCTCTTTT
>CM024241.1:26360898-26505134 GCA_013421045.1 Propylea japonica | reverse complement strand
GTATGTATAGTTCATTTCAAAATGATTGGCATCTCGGGCGGCTGTGAGAAGTCGAAAATATTTGGTATCGGTCCGTTCGGGAATTTCGATTTGCCGATTTTAGGTTGGTGTTGAAAATATCACTGACTCTTGACTTTTCCAAATTTGTAAATATCTAAGATTTACCCTATTGACATATTTCGAATTTATTTGTTAATATCAGTTTATATTACTTGATTTAATCGACAAGTGGATTTAAATATCTCTTAAATCTACTTTGATTGATTACTGAATGAAAAGATTCCTCTCATCTTACTGCAGGGAACGCCAGGCAGTGTATCGGTGTTAGCAAATTTCTGCTAGTATTAATGGCATTGCGCTCGTTTTTCAGGTAACGATCATGTACAATGTGTTTTCTGATTAAGTAAGTTTTAATTTCAGATTTCTCCTAGAACTGTCCGAAGAATTTCGGAGAAAAGTAGAAGGCAAGTTGCTAGAGCCAGAGTTAGCACTGGAAGGAACCTATTCCACATGATTATACCTTCAAAGAGACATTAAACGACTTTTATTTTTTCTAAAATCAAAACAATGAGTGTATTTGATGGATTTTTTCCTGGATGTGATCTAATTCTTGACAGTGGTATCAATGATACGGATTAGCATAAAACAATGAATGGGGAACTATTTCATTAATGGATTACTGAACAACTAATACCTTCTCTGCAGTTATTCGATACAAAGTGTGTCATTATCATGGGTAATGCACCATATCATTCAATCAGAGTTGATTATATACCTAACAACTGCTTCTCATAAAAAAGTAACTCGGCAAGGGCTACAAGAACATAAGTTTCCCTATAAATGATAAACTTAAATACTTGAATCCTTTGTTTGGATTTGATAGAAAGTTGAATTGTTAATACAATTTTGATGTTTACTCAAACAGTTATTTTACATGTTATGTTCGCTTCGGAGCACTGCATTCAGAAGATAATTCTAATAGTAATAAATAGTAAAATGTATAAGTCTATAAGTATTCCACTGTACTTTTAATAATTATTTTCAATGAATCTATGATTGCATATAATATTTCTGTCTCCAATTAACAATAAAATTTTTGATAATGTTCTGAATGAATTTTCTCAATTTTGTACCGAAGCTTATTTTAGTTTTTTCACTGTAAATGTCAGTTTTAAAGCAATGTTAAGTGTGTTCCTTACCCATACGATAAGGATTGAAAACAATTTTTACTTTTGCTTCCTCTGAATTCCAACACTCAAAGGAACTTAATCAACTTTTATCTAAAATGACACCGACAAGACCTACAAAAGCTAAATTGAACATCGTTTCCAATAAAAGCCAAATATTCACCATTTCTCTATTCTAGACTTAGGGAAACTGTGTGTCATCTTTTGGGATCTGAAGAATAGTACTCAATTAATATAATGGATATGTTAAATCAACAACATACTCAATTATTCATATCAAACCTAACCAAGGCATATGAATGATGAAATCATTATTAATCTGTGCAATAGTATATTTTAAAACAAGTATGATTTTCATACAAAATGATAACATCTTGTGGTCCCATTTTTCACTTTAATTTTAAAACCTTGCCACACACACTCGGTGTCATATTTTGGGCTATTCAATGAAATATTCCTCTTACTAAAACAGACAGAATCGGTGATAAGTTTATTAAAGTTATAAAATGGGTAACAATTATGTACATACAGAATAAATCTTTAATTTGTGTTTTTTGTCTTATTATGTATGACCAATTGGTCCACACCTTTCAAAGTATCAACAAGTTCTTTTTGTTTCGTTTCACCAGTTTGGCTATCTCAGTTGAATTTGAGTTGAACACACTCATTTTAAGTTATAATTACAAATAAATTTTGTCAGAGAAAACGAAAATATATCTTAATTATCTTCAATAGAGTCTCAATCTTCATCGTGAATTATATGAATGACATCTCATTAAAGTACTTTGATAGTTTATAGTTTTGTTTATTGAGGCACTGAGGCAGCGACATAGTAATAAAACCTGAATCCCATTGATTAAACTGGACTGAATATAAATGACTGTGTTTATTTTCATAATATTCACAAGTTTAGGGGGCTATACCTATTCTTTCTTCGCTCTTTAGCTGCAAATGATGGTAATACGAAAATTTGTCAATACAGTGTCAGAAATTATATACTGCTGGTAGGTTTAGAGATTTACACAATCCTAATGGTATTTAAGAATCAGGAACATTCTCAAGCTCGGGAATTGCTTTGGAAAATAAAAATATTGTATTAATATATTTCTAGGTTATGTTTATTCATTTCCCTTCTCTGACTGATGAACCACAGAAATTTTTGGTGACTTTTTAGTAACTAGAAATAAAGCCCCGACTGGACTTTTCATGGCTTGCTCTGATGACAATCATTTGAAACGAACTATTATGATAATTATCGATATTTCAATATATTCTTTCCATTTCCTGATATGTTTACATGTTAAAACCCGTTGAAGTCTGAGATAAACAGTCGTCACGTGTAACAAGGCAAGTGGTGTAACGACTAACGTCTAGGTGTGTGGACCTGGTAGTGTACCGTTTTCGAATCCCCATGGTGGCATGTTCTGTTTATTCTGGATAAAAGTATTTTTTCCAGGTTCAAAGAAAGCTGATGAAAATAATTCAAAATTTTCATGTGCATGTTTTATACAGGTACGTTTTAGATATATACAGGGTGTTTCTATAAATCTATCTATCTATCTGGTGGCGAAACGGAGTTCGCCGGGTTGCTAGTTAAAAATAAATTGAAAGAGCACTTTCAGAACGATACCGATTGTCATTTAATTAGAGGAGACTTGATAATTTTGTACAAAAATAGTACCGCAAGCAAGAAACTCTGCCAAGACTGGTATGAAAAGGATAAAAGTAAAGAAGACGAACGAACTAGAATCGTTCAAATGGCTGCTGAAATTGTTTTAGAAGATGTACGTTCAAAATATACGATTTGAATAACTACAAAATTCCAGATTTAAATGAAGGCAATCTTTTTTTAGGATGTTCCTGAAACTTTGAGAGTTTTTTTAAATATTGTGTGTACAAGTAATAAAGAAAAAAGTAGAAATAACGTTCGTAGAATGGATAAAAAGTGGCTACATTGTCTCATTGCATCATCACATCTGTGAGGCCACGTTCTTTTTTATCTCCATTTTACTTGGGTTGTCGTCGATGATTCACAAAAAATACGCTTCCAAAGGATTGATCGACTCATTATATAATTTAGGTTTGTGTTCCTCATATAAAGAAACATTGCGCTTTGAAGCGTCGGTCATCAAGGACCCTGTTAACCATACGTTTTCTCCAGATTCATACGTTCAATTTATTTATGACAATGCGGATCATAATACATGCACGATTGATGTCAAGAATACTTTCCATGCAATGGGTGGAATAATGGTTGTTACACACCGTAATCAAATGTTACTTCAAAAAAAACAATCTCTAGATTAAACAGATTCCATCTTCTCAGAGATAGGCGAACTGGATTTGTGAAATTGAAACGTTATGAAAACATAAGTTCAGATGGATTGAAAACAGTTCAGATAGAAGATATTTTGATGTTACGGACAACTATGAAATTTCTTCGGCAGATTTTGCATGGTCTTATTCAAAATTTGCAACAACAAATCGGATGGTTGGAATGGGTTCATGGAAAAGGTACACACTAATTTGACATATCATACTTCAAAAATTGTTCCTGTGCCGTTTATAAAAAATCCACCAAGTGATTATGACACCATTTTACATTGTTGGTAGAAGCGGCTAAACAATGCCAAAACAAGAGCAAAACATTGTGTTCGTAACGTTTGATCAATCACTATACCACAAAGCTCGTGAAATCTTAGCTGATGTTGATTTAAATAATGATCCCTACAATTTATCCTTAGTCCAAGTAAGACTTGGGGGATTTCATTTATTGATGTCTTGTCTTTCCTCGGAGCGATTGGATTCATCATGGATGGTAGTGGACTTAAGGAGGCTTTTTGTGAAATATATGCTGAAAATTCGTCCGACAAAGCTCTTTCCATATGCACGCATATGCACGAGCTATCCGAGGACATTTTCTAGTACAGCTCGCCTTGTCTGAATTAATTTTTTCTTCGATGGAGTTATCGGACACAGAAATGGGGCTTGGATAAATTTTTGCAGGATTTGGGAACAGAAAATTTTGAAGACAATTTGCATCACGAAGATTTTAAGATCATAAAAGAAAAATTTACTGAGCATCTAAAATTAGTACAAAAAAGGTCCCACCGCAAAACTTTGGATGCAGTACTGGCAAATGATCTCATTGGTAAAAGATTTCATACGGACTGAACGTGCAGGTAATTGGGAATTACATTTAAAATTGTGGAAAAATGCTTCCCTATTTTCATGCAAGTGGGCACTTTCTATACGCAAAATCTGCCCATCTTTATCTCCAAGATATGCGTAAACTTAAAGACGCAATAAAAGATGATTAGAATTTACGAGATTCACCGAAGATTCTTTACAATTAGACGTACTCACAAGTTTTGGTATGGAGTTTGGTCGATATGACCATCGAACAAGTTTTGATGAGATCTATGAAAACTCAGGGTGGACTTACAAATGGTCGTGGTATGTCTGAAAGTGTTTTAACAAAATTCTTATTAACAATGATCATACTTGTCGAAGTTTGCAATGAAATGGAAGATTTTTGTAATGTTTCTTTTGCAACAACATAGCAACACGTTGATTCAAGGGAATATCGAATAAAAAGAGATGTAGCTGATTTACAAATATTACAAAAATGTTTCAACAGGTATGATCCTTTTCCACATACTGATAATATTCGGTGCGATTCTGTTCGCACATTGCTATGAATCTTGTTATCCAAGCAATATGGCTATCTCCCAAATTCATAGCAATATGACTACGGTATTCCGTATTCTGTTTCGACTGTTATAGTCATGTTGGTTATGAATTTCGCTTTAGCAATATGGATTTGAGAATCGGCAATCCAAGAGCCGGCAACACTGTAATATATGATATTTGAACTACTATTTTGAGGTTTTGTTATGACATTTCTGTGTTTTTAAACATTTGAATGAGAATTTGAAAAGTGTTGCGGAATAGGAAAACCCAGAAAATTCAAATGGAAGTATTGATGAACTTCCTTGAATATAAAAGAATTAATTATAACCCATTAGAAATATGCAGGAGGTGAAAATCAAGTGGGTTGAACTAAAAAATTTGTTCAATGCAGTGTTAAATGGGGCAAGAAAAGATTAAATGCTTCCTCTGAATTTTCTTTCAATTAGCTGAAGCATTCTGACGAATAGCTGAAATTGTTATGTTATTTGAGACTGAGAAATTATTACAATGAGTTCGCAGAATGATGTTTATTTAATACTTTGTTATCAATAAACAATTTCATAAATAATCAATAGAAATTTTAAATGAATTTCTATGTGTTCATTGAAAATCTCTGTCGACAACATTTTTCGTCGAAAAATGAATTTTGCCATATTTTCCTCTGCATTCTTAGAAAGAGTTTTGAGAAATAATGTTATAATTCAGGGCTGGATAGGATACTCAAAATTTCCTTGAAGAAAACAATCTCTTCTTCCTTTCACCTACTTGATCTCATGTGCCGATAGATTTTTTTAAACGTGCAAAGCCAAGTCGTGGGCAACTCCATGGAAATGTGCATTTGTTATTATATATATATATATATATCTTTTGAAATCAAGAGCTAACATAATACAATACATAAAACAAAAATAAAAAATCCCTAACTGAGGTTGGTGCAAAACGGGGTACCATACTATTTTTTCGTATGATACCAGAGCTCAGGGAAAAACCCAGTAGAAAAACCCTGTCTCGCCGTTTCAACAAAAATGACACTTAAAACTATTAGAATATTGAAGGATTCCTTCTTCATTCAGACCGAACGATAACCCTCTCCAGGATGCCTTCGGAATTCTGAAAACGAGAAAATCAAAGCAGTAAAAAGGAACAGAAAAATAAAATGATTGAAACTCTATTAAATCGATTTAAAATTAATAACCCAATTCAAAAACGAATCGGTAATTTCATGTATAGCTCTCAAGCCATCCTGAAATTTATATATGGAACAGTTATTTATCAGGTGTTCAATTGTCTCCTCTGCTTCTCCGCATTCGCAACTAGGACTCTCAACTGAATTCCATCTGAAAAGCATACTATTGCAACGTCCATGACCTGTTCTTATACGATTGAGAACAGTCCATATTTTCCTTGGAAGATCAAATCCAGGAACTTTATTCGAGGGATCAGTTATTAAATCTTTGTTCTGTATATTACATAAATTCCACTCGGATTGCCAAATTGATTTATCACTTTCATTTGAGTTCAGAAAGAATTTGACCAAAAAGGTTTACGGGATTTTAATCGAGGAATCTTATTGTCTGGAATATATGAGAGTATTTGATATTGTTATTATTTAATTTACATCAAATATCTGAAAAATAATGATTCAATCAAATATAAGAAAAAAAATATGGAATTATACTCACAGCTTCTACATTTATAGTATTTATACTGTGAAAACCCTTTCTATCGATGCTTTCTTCACATCCTCATTACTTGAAAGAAATGTTACATATCGAGGCAATCAATTTGTTGAGATGAGGTCCTTATTTTATGTATTACTTCACATAACTAGTAGGCTCATTTCTAGTTTGAAGTCCTCACCAACTGAAGTCTTATAGCTGCCATAAGCAAAATATTGTGAAGTTGGTTCATCCATAACTTTTCTCAACTTTTCAATCAAATCAGAAACGGCTTATTTGTCCTATCGAAATATTTTGATTAACTTCTCTACAGTCCCTGATATGTCGGTTTTGCGATCTAAGAATTCTCCTAAAATTAAATGTTCTGTAGTACGTCAGTTCCGTTTTCATTGCAACTTACTTACCTTTTTTCAACCCTATGAAAAATTCAAATGAAATAAATGTTTTTCTATCGTATTTCAAACTGTTTTGGTCCTGGGCAAGATTGTTATCCGTGTAAGCAAGTACTCTTTCGACCCTGTTAAGATAGCAATGCGGATAGCAAGATTATGACTAAATTGACAGATCATATTGCCACAGAATGGTCGATCAGAATACAGAATATTGCGGACCTTGCTATGATAGTCATACATATCTTTATCTTAGCAATATGGCTATGCGCAAACAGAATCGCACCGATTATGTCCATTTTTTCTGGAATTATTGGCAATGATTCTGTAAATTGCCATGAAGCGTATGAAGAAGGAAAAAAATCTTTGCAAGCTATTGTTGGAATGAATTTTGGCAGTGTAAAATTTAAAAGGAAAAACAAAGGTTTGTCTCTCAAAACGGTTCAATCTTCCGTTAAAGTAAACGAAGATATTATAGCCATCGATCCATTATTGCTAGTTCAAAGGATATCGTTAACGATAGATAGTAAAAAAGATATGGAAACTTATTTACAATACGAGCTTGCACCTTTTCCATTGTCACTTTTTACAGAAATGCCCTCAGGAAAAATGTAAAATCTCAACTCTACGAATTATTTGTGAGTGTTAATAGACCAACGCATTCTGCATGTCGTCCACAGTGGATTTTTACTGCACATAGTAATTTGGCAGAAATATGAAACGGTGGAAGAGATCATTAACAAATATTTGCGCTATGTAGAAAAACATTACGCAGCAAGCAGCTATATTGTCTTCGATGGGTACCCCGAAATTAAAAATCAGCTACTGTCACAACAGTACCAGCAGCTACTTCAACTAAAAGAGGAGAACGTAATCGTAGAAAAACCTCAGACAATATTCCAGAGTTCGATTATCAAAACCATACAAAAATACCATTTTCGCAAGAAAAATTTTTATCTAACGAGAAAAACAAGGAAAAAATAATAAAAAGCTTAATGACAAGATTACAGTCACAAGGATTTTCCTGTAAACAAGTTGAAGAAGATGCTGATGCTGACATAATTAAGACCTCGATAGAAGTTGCCAGAGATACTAATAAAACTGTCATAGTTGTGGGTCAAGATATTGATATTTTGGTCCTTTTGAATCAATTAAATTCAAATAATCATGACATTTATTTTCGGAAACCAGGCTCTGGGAATGGAAAGGATCTATTTTTCACGTCTAATAGCTTCAAACATGAATCCTTCAAAAATATTGTTGTATTTCCGCATTGTTTTTATGGTTGCGATACAAAATCTGAATTTGCCGAAAAAGGAAAGAAAAGTATCGTTAATTCGTTATTAGATGCGGAAAATTTGTCAAATTTGGCCAATGTTTTTTATATTGAAGATGAAAGTAAAGAAAATATAAAAAAAGTGGATTACAATTAATAAAATCTATTTATAAATGTAAAAAATAAAAAATAAGACTAAATCAATTGAGGTTTCAAAAATATCAATTGGCAAAAATTAACTCATCTTTCACTTTGGCAAACCTCCCACCCACAGAAGGACCAGCGGAACAACATTGTTACCTTAGATTATATATCCCTGAAAGATGAGTAACGCCTAACTAAAATCAGTAGGGGAAGTGTGCCCAAGATAAACACGGACAAAATGGTGGTGGGGGGTGTTTATTCTTCCAAACCAAAACATTATCAGTGGCGGCGTCACTTTTTAATTTACGAAGTTTCGATTACCCTTTAATGAAACTCTTTGATTTATATCAATCAAACTTACGCATTACGTGTTCCAAATTCATTCAACCATTGTTGCCTCCTCTGAATATTATCAGGAAATCTAAAATATTGACAAATTGAAATCAGCAATGAATTTCTATGTGCCGCCTATGGAATAAGTCGTGGTTATTTTGTTTACATACCTATGAAAGGATAAACTGCTCCTATACCCACAAACTAAGCACTTATTGGTCATTATAGCACTTAGTATTACTTCAACACTTGAAATTGTCTAAAAGATTCAAAAAAACAGCAAAAACCACGATCAGATGAATCAGTAAATGATGCGTGTCATACGAAATGACATTTCTCGTGTTGCTATCAAATATGGTCGTTAAAATCCGACCAATAGGATGCAAACCAGCGAAAATATTTACTTTCCCCTACTTCGTTATGGAAGGGAGAAGATGATGGTTACAAACAAATACGCGCTGGTTACTCATCTTTTCAGGGATATATAATCTAATGGGGCCCACTCACTAGGAAGGAAGAATGCGCAGTTAAGTCTCTGCATGTTTGCTGTAACGCAAACGTGTGCATTCATATTGCCCACACACATACACTTTTGCGTGTTGGTTTGGATGTGCGACAAGCGTGAGATGACGTCGAAAAAAGATCTGATGTTAATGGCAGTGGCGTGTGTTGTTATTTAGGAAAAAATTTCTAAGGTATAAATATCGAACCCGACACTGTGTTGCTAAACATATGAAACGTGCAGAGACTTGTTGCCCATACACGGTCGTTTTTGGTCATTTTTCCACGTACGGGGAAGAATGCACACGCCACACGACGGAGATGAATGCGCATTCCAAATTTACGCCATACACACACACTTTTAACTGTACCACGTACAACGCGCATTCAAGTCTTCGCGCTTCCCTCTTAGTGAGTGGGCCCTTTAAGATTGTTACAGAGCATATTATCAACTTCAAACTTGGTTGGGTAACGAATTGACAGCAACAGATTGGGGCTGGAAGCAACATCAGCGTGGCATTATGCCCAAATTTACAGAAAGGATCTAATTCCGGAATTATTGCTCAAAACTAATTGCTGCAGCTGTGAATCTGGAAACTGGCAGTTTAAAATGTGGCTGCCGAAAACATGATTTAAAATGCACAAATTCATGCACTAATTGTCATGGTTCTGAAAATTGCTCCAATATAGAAGAAAAATCTATAGGAAGTAAATGATTCAGATGAAATTGTGGAAGAAGAAACAATGCAGACTGGAAATAACATTGGAGACGAAAATGATGGTCTTGAAGATTTCGACGATCAACTAGAGTTGGAAAGGTTTTTCGAATCTGACGATGAAGAAATGCCTTCGAAGAGACAAAAACTAATAAATAACTGATTAGAATTTCAGATAAGGTATTTATGAATAACAAGATTAACGTTTTTGAAAAAAAATGCGTAATCCGAATTAAGTATCTAAATTCAATAGTACGATTTACCTGTATATTTATATTGTATAAGATTTTCTATGACATGAATGTGATTCGAATTAAATAAATAAACTCTTTATCCTAAAAAAATGCAGCAATCACATTTTTTGATGAAATTGTACATTGTGATTAAAAAAAACTTTCGAATTTGAGTTTTTTTCAATTTTTTGCATTTTCTGAGAACACTCCTTATAGTAATGTATATTTTTTTCACACACATCAGGGAGTAGATATTTCAACGAACAAAAAACCCCCAAACTTTTTGAAAAAAGCTGATATTTTGACGTCAGAATTTTCGATTGAAAATTAGGGGGCTTTTTTGATATTAAGTTAAAATAAGACGAAAACATAAATATTTAAAATCAAATAAATTAAAGTGTATTCGGAATATAATAAGGTAAGTTTTCACCAAATTTCGTAGAAAAAAATTTTTTTTAAAAAGATATAAATAAAAAACCTAAAACTTGGTTTTTTGAAATTTTCATATAAAGGACCCCGCACATTTTGTATGAGAATTGGCTCCCGGTGGATTTGGTTGAAAATTTGATATGATGTTCTACTGATCCTTCTGATCAAATGTCTCTACAGTCACGAAGCTGAAAAATGCATACTTCTAGGAGTTTTTAGCGATTTTTTTTATCCATTATGGCTTTCATATTACCGTTCACACAGAAATGTTTGAGAATATTTCGTGATTGTTGAAAGCACTGAAAGCAGATTCTGTCAATTCGAAATATTTTCAAACATTTCTGTGTTAACGGTAATACGTAAGCCATAATGGATACAAAAAATCGCTAAAAACTCCTAGAAGTATGCATTTTCCAGTTTCGTGATTGTGGAGACATTTGATCAGAAGGATTAGTAGAACATCCTTTCAAATTTTCAGCCAAATCCACCGGGAGCCAATTCCCATAATACGTAAGCCATAATGGATACAAAAAATCGCTAAAAACTCCTAGAAGTATGCATTTTTCAGCTTCGTGACTGTTTAGACATTTGATCAAAAGGATCAGTAGAACATCATATCAAATTTTCAGCCAAATCCACCGGGAGCCAATTCCCATACAAAATGTGCGGGGTCCTTTTGAGGTAATGTAAAAAAATTGCGAATACAAAAGTTATAGATCTTTGTATTACCTACAACTTTAGCCGAGAGGGAAAAGCTCTGGCGGAATCTCCCAGGGATGGATCATTCCACTGAGTTCCTTCGGAACTTCGAGACAGCGGGATCCAAAAGATATCTGGATCTTGGTAAGAAGCAATTGCACCTCCTCACTGGCTTTCTTACAGGACATTGTCGCCTCAGGAAGCACCTGTTGAGGATGGGATTGTCGGACACTGACGAGTGTAGGTTCTGTGGGGAGGAGGAAGAAACCCCCATTCACCTAGTCACGGAATGCCTTGGCATTACGAGCCTGAGGAAGGAATGCCTTGGACGAGAAACTTGTAAGAGTGAGGAACTAGCCTCGTTGAAGCCTTCACAGTTATTAGATTTCATTAGATCTCTGGAACTCTCGAACTGTGAAGGTTTTTGGCAAGAACAGCTCTGTAAGGGGGCACAATAGACCTTAAGGTCGCAGTGAACTGTAACCCCTCTTTGAACTATCAAATTACCTACAACTTTGCCCTTTAACTTTTTTCCATAGGACCTGTAGTTTTGCCGGAAATCAAGGAAAACCATTTTTTACCCTTAAAAACACACCCCCTTCCACTTCCCGGACTCGGATTGACCGTAATTTATTTTTCCTTTCATTTTGATCATATTCCCCTCCTTTTTTAAGGGATTTCATCCTACTATAATTTTTTTTTGTTTCAAAAATGATCAACCCTGGTGTATAATTCAAAATCAACGATTTGATTGCCCGATCAAGTTTTATGAAACCCTCTATTAATTATTTAAAAGTCCAGTGCCATTTCCCTTAATACGAGCCAGGTAGTATAACTATTGCCGTAATACGCCAGTGGCAGTATGTATTACCTTAATGTAGGTTTGGTTAGATAATTGGGTTGTGAACTAGATGTTCACATTTTATTTCTTAACACAAGACTAGAGTAATTTATTAATTACATTTCACAATATTTTTTTTCACTGTAAAGACTTAATTTCATTTAAAGTGTTCAGGGTTAAAAAAACACTTTGTATTTCGAATAACAAATAATTGATTCGTTTTTTAGAAAGAAGCTAAATTATGCTTCAATTTAGGATATCGCTAAAAGTTGTCACATCAACAATTATTTTTTTATGAATTTCTGAATTTGGATAAATTTCGAAAAATTGAATTTATTTACCTGAACAGGACTTAGCCATCTTGTAGAGGTCGAAAAAAATTATAAATTTTATTATATTAAAAAGTCACTGAAGGTGGGAAAGATTATAATAATTTGTTAATATACTGGGTGGCCACCCCGGACGCGGATCTCATTGCGATGGAGTGAATGAAGGTATATTTCGAAAAAAAAAATTTGTGATTTGTATAGGGTATACATAAGCATATTTGAAAATAATTCGTATGTATACCGGGTGTTCATTGGAAAAGTGTCACTTTGGTCTATATCTTTGTTGTCGAACACCCGGTGTACTTACGAATTATTTTGAAATACGCTTATGTATACCCTATACAAATCACCATTTTTTTTTCCCAATATACCTTCATTTACTCCCTCGCAATGGGATCCGCGTCCGGGCGGCTACCCAGTATATTAACAATTATTATAATCTTTTCCATCTTCAGTGACTTTTTAAGAAAATTTATAATTTTTTTCGACCTCTACAAGATGGCTACCTGTTCAGGTAAATAAATTATCCAAATTCAAAAATTCATGAAAAAATTATTGTTGATTTGACAACTTTAAGCGATATCCCAAATTGAAGCATAATTAAGCTTCTTTCTAAAAAACGAATCAATTATTGGTTATTCGAAATACAAAATGTTTTTTTAACCCTGAACACTTTAAATTAAGGTTAATGAGTCGGGCCCTGGAATGATGAAATCATTGATATCTTTCTGACTCGACCTTAGCATGTGCCAATAATCTCCAAAGTTTCAATAATATCCGTCAATCAGTTTGGATTTTATGATGATGTAAGTATTTCCATGAAGTTCAAAAATCACCCTGTAGATTTCTAGGGAAATCCAGAAATTAATTTTTTATATTCAATTCGTAATCAGCTAGTCCAACTCTATCTCTGGTATGAGTATGTATGTACAGTGATTCCCCGGACACCCTGTATAACTTATTTTTTTATTATGTTTTATTTGTATATATTAGTATTAGTTTTAAATTGTTTCAAAGTTTATAATAAGATATAGTTCCTATAGAAGACTTATTTTTTTATTATGTTTTATTTGTATATATTAGTATTATTTTTATATTGTTTCAAAGTTTATAATAAGAAATAGTGCCCATAAAAGACTGATACCACTAGTTTATTTTATTTTGTTATATTGTTTCGAAGGTTTTATTATAGGAGTCTAAGTATTACAATAAAATACCTTATTTTTTGAAATTATGTTTTATTTGTACATACATTATCCCTAGTTCAATTTATTTTGTGATATTGTTTCAAAATCTTCAATAAGGTAGTCAAAGTTCTATAGAAGACTGAAAATATTGCAATAAAAATAACTTATTTTTTTAAATTATGTTTTATTTGTATGTAGTTCTATTATTTATACCATCCTTGGACAATCTCAAAATCCTAATATTTCTATCAAACTATAAAAAACACAAATTTAATTATTTTAGACAAATTGCTCATTCAGCTCTAATGCATTCATAACATTTCTATCAAACTATAAAAAAAACACATTTAATTATTTCAGACAAATTACTCATCCAGCTCTAATGCATTCACAATTGATAGTCTCTTTGCTATTGCTGGCTGGCTATTTTCAAGTGAGTCATAGACGGCATTATTATTTAATCTTCTTTCTTCTTCGAGTTCCTCTTCTAGATTGATGATTTCCAAAGGATTTTCTCCTTTTAAAATACAAATATTGAATTCATATAATTAATATTATTCTCCGTTTTCATTGATTAAATTTTTTTCTTCAGGAAAGGCTATAAAAACGTGTCCAACGGTGTTAAATCAGGACTATTTGGTGGCCATAAAATGGGTGCGCCATTACCAACCAAAGATCAAATTGGCCACTTAAGTTAGAGGCAAAAGGTTTCACCGTTCTTTTGAGAGAACTTCAGTCCCATGGTTTATAAATCATATTTTGCAGTTAAGGTCTGAAAAAATAGTAATATCATACTCGTAGCTATTACTTTAGCTTCAGAATATCAACTCTGCTGGTTATCATATCGTTTTTTCATCCAAAAATGATGTTTAACAATACAGATTTAATGAAGTGGAAAAGAAGGTCTGTCTTTGTGTCTTTGCCTTTATGGAGGTCGTAGCGAAAAATTTTTTTAAACATAGATAAATTGAAGAAATTTTTTATATCTACATATGTTTATATCTTTTTTTCTCAGTGACAATATCTATACCATCATCACAGTTCAGTTGTAGTAGGTTCTGTGAGCCTATAAATTGAAGAAATTATTGATTTCGATGATTACTTCCTTCAATTTATCTATGTTTCAAGAAAAATGATTTGGCTTGAAAGCGTTGCTGAAATATTTGAGAAGAAAATGCTAGGACGCTAACAATTCACATTCAATCCCTCATGGATTGAAAATACGTACAATAATTTATTTCATATTGCGATGAAGGCTATTTCTTTCTGAATTGAAATTACTTTTTCATCTCAGAATAATTCATAGTAAAAATATGGTAGTGATTCGTTATTTTATCGTGATAAATATGTTTGTTTTCAATATCAGGTAGTTTTCATTGCTAAACACAAATACTCCAATTGCATTCTTTGATATCTTTGGTTTCGAACAATTTTTCATTTATGTATGAAAGATGTGTGTAGGTACAAAGTATTCCAAATACATGTCTATCACCCAAACATTTTATCTCTTCAATAATAGATTGTGACAAGAAATTTTTTTTGGTACAAAATCAATTTTCAATTGTCAATTGTCCGGAGCGATCTTTCACAATTCATATACAACGTTTGATATCGCAAGTTACCTTGGGGTATCGCGCGTAAAATATACGTCGGGTTCGGATCACTTCCGATTGCGCTACGGTACGTGGGATATGAATATACCACCGGGACAACCGATTGCAGGTGTAATAGAAGTATTAGTGTTGGTAGTACTTTAACCTCAACTGATTTACATGGTAATACTTGTGAACCTTTTGCCCCTCAAAAATCGGTTGACATTGCTGGATTTGTTGATCTGTCCACTGAGATTACCCAAAAAGAAAAATATTCAGTTTTGATGTACGCTGTGGTTCCTGAAGGAAATTTCACCTACCCGTTTTCAACCCATAAAAAAAAGAAATAAGGAAGTCAAATGCTTTTTATCGAGAAGACACTTTGAAAGTTTTTCTTGGTTAACATATTCTCGTAGCCTGGAAGGTCTTTTCTTCAAATTTAGTGTGATTTTTTTCAAAAAACCTTAGGAGCCGTGAATCAGTCGACTGAGTTGGGACGTCTTCTAACTTTTCCTCTGAATGTATTTCAAATTATTGGGAAAAGTTGGGGATTCATTGACACATGAGAATAGTATATATCACCGCAAAGCTGTGATGGAATATGTTAATTTTATTAAAGTTTTTAAAAATCCAGAAAAAGATATCCGGAACATCCTAAATGAAACAAGGCGAAAACTGGTTTCAGAAAATAGAGAGAGGTTAGTACCAATTATAAAATCTATAATATTTTTGGACGTAATAAGGGTTCGATACCGAATATAGCTCTGAAGATGAGGGTGATCTTGTGAGTAATGAAGGTAACTTCCGAGAACTACTTAAATTTAGAGTAGACAGTGGCGATCTTTTGTTGAAAAAACATTTAGAAAACACTTCGTCTCATGCCACATATATTAGTAGCATTTCGCAATATGAGATTATTGATTTAGGCTGAGGAGATTTTAGAAACCATTTTAAATCGAGTAAAAATTAGTCAATATTATAGCATAATATTCGACGAAACTAGAGATATAAGTCATAAGTCGCAAATGGCAATTATTACAAGATTCTGTTATGAAAATTGTTTATATGAAGATTTTGTAGGATTTAGTGATTATCAGGCAATATTCGATGAGGAAACAATGGAACCAACAGTTAGTGGTGAAATTCTGGCTCAGAATGTTTCAAACTTCATAGAGAGGCATAATTTGAATTCGAATAATTGTGAAGGAATTGGAACAGACACTTCCAACCTAATGCTTGGTCAAAAGAAAGGGGCTGTTACTGAATTAAAAAAAAAACTACATAATGCTTGTAGAAACCATTCGTTGAATCTCGCTATATCGAAAACATCGAACTTACAAGCCGTAAGAAATGCCATGGGAATCATTAAAGAAGTTTTTGCATTTTTTAAAGCTCGAGGCTAGATGGACAACAGCAGCAAAAAGTCTTTGTGAGACTGGATGGTTTGAACGTCGCGAAACTTGCTTTATTCAGAGTTCGACTGATACTATTTTAGAACTTCTCTCAAAAGCAGAATGTTTAAAAAATGCAATTTGTTGCTCCGTTTTCATAGTATCGTTATGCTCTCTGTCTGATATTTCAGCGTTAACTGTCAATTTAAGCAAGATAATGCAAACCAAGTCAGTTGATAAACACTATGCCAATAAAATTACAATAAATGTGATAATAGTTTTAAAAGAAATACGTCAAAACTCCGAAATTCATTTCAGTAACGTGTTCGCTTTGGTATCCAATATCTAAAAAAATAAATATAGAAATTACCAAACCAAGAGTAACCCCCAGACAATCGCATCGCTCAAATACACTTACATAAAATTATGAATATTTTTTCCGAATTAATTTATATATTCCTATGTTGGATTATGTATTACAAGATCTGCAATATCGATTCAACGAAGAATCTCTGAACGCCTATGAGTGTAATATATTCTACTCTTCTATTTTCAATTAGAAATCGGACACAGAAATAGATCTTTCACTTGGAATAGTCGCGGAGTATTTGAATAACCTAGATAATTTCAAACATAAGGATTTGATTCTTTTGAAATTGAAAGCAGAATTTACTATGAGGCAAATCATGACAGAGAACACAACCGATGGTATGGCATTATATTCTTCCTGCGATGAAAGTATCTTTAAACCGGTGAAAAAATGTCTCCAAGTTTTGGTCACTCTACCCATTAATGCAGCCTCCGCTGAAAGAAGTTTTTCCTCACTGCGGCGCCTTAAAACCTGGCTTCGGTCAACAATGGGCCAGGATAGATTAGTTGGACTGTCATTGTCATTTATACAAAGATACATTCCAATGAAGGTGGACAATATTATTAATAGATTTGCTAGTAATAAAGATACGAATTGATTTCGTTCTGTGATTTTTTAATCATATCTGATGCTAGAAGAAGCGGTTATGTTTAAATTTTCAATGTATAATATTCACTAACACTTTTACGATTTTTTTGTATATCCCACATCTTCCATTTCATAATGAATATTGTATTAACATATTTTATATTTTTTTGAATAAAAATGTTATGAATGAGATTCGATCAATCATAATTGAATGCTACCGTGTCATAATTTCTATTTCTTTCTGTTACGTAAAATTGAAGAATTGTCTGGTAACACAAAACCCAACAGGAAGCAAGGTACGTGATGATGAGCCTTCGCAGCAACAACAAAGGTCATTTTTCACGCCGTGAAAATTTCTCTGGGGATGGAGGAGTTACAATTCTATCCGGAATTGAATACAGGTCATTTGCATTATATAGAATCAGTCTAGACATAAAACTTATATGTATCAAATCGTTTCTTTATTATTATATTTTTTAAATATGAAAGTACGAAAAAAACCATTTAATTACGAAGATGATGAAGAGCCACTTTGAAACTCATACAGTGTATTGAGTTCAATATAAGGAATCTACGTTATGAAGGAAAATCCCTTCGGCCCCGTCGAAGGGGGTGAAAATGCCCCAAAATTACGAAAAAAATCATTTAAATATGAAGACGATGAAAAGCCACGTTGAAACTCATAAAGTGTATTGAGTTTAATATAAGGAATCTACGTTTTGAAGGAAAATCCCTTCGGCCCCGTCGAAGGGGGTGATAATGCCCCCCAAAGTACGAAAAAATTCATTTGAATATGAAGACGATGAAAAGCCACGTTGAAACTCATACAGTGTATTGAGTTTAATATAAAGAATCTACGTTTTGAAGGAAAATCCTTTCGGCCGCGTCGTAGGGGGTGAAAATGCCCCCCAAAGTACGAAAAAATTCATTTGCATTTTCACCCCCTTCGACGCGGCCGAAGGGATTTTCCTTCATAACGTAGATTCCTTATATTAAACTCAATACACTGTTTGATTTTCAAAGTGGCTCTTCATCGTCTTCATATTTAAATGAATTTTTACGTACTTTGGTGGGCATTTTTACCCCCTTCGATGGGGCCGAAGGGATTTTCCTTCATAACGTAGATTCCTCATATTCAACTCAATACACTGTATGAGTTTCAACGTGGCTTTTCATCGTCTTCATATTTAAATGATTTTTTTCGTACTTTGGGGATCATTTTCACCCCCTTCAACGGGGCCGAAGGGATTTTCCTTCATAACGTAAATTCCTTATATTAAACCCCATACACTTCATGAGTCTCAAGGTGGCTTTTCATCGTCTTCCTTGTTTTTATAATACCAAATACGACATATTTGTTTCAAAGGTTTCACTCAGATACAGAACCGGTTATCTACGAATTACGTTCATTCCGATGAAATATAAACAACATAATTATCATTCAAGCACGGAAGATTCTTCGATTTCGTTATATATAGTTGGGAGACCTAGTTCACGACGCCACTGGGGTTGGCCTGAGGTGGTCGAGGATTCTCATTGAGAGACCGTCCTCGCGACCTGAGGTCAATAGACTTCTGTTGCTGGAGAGGAAACAACTCGGTCTGGTGACTGGTGCATTGACTGGTCACCTGTTTAACAAACATTTGAAGAGAATGGGATTGACGAGCTGCTCCCTATGCCGGTGGTGCAGGAGTACTGATGAAACGGTTGAGCATATTTTGTTCAACTGTGGGAACCTTACTGAGTTAAGGTCAACACACCTAGGAAATCCAACACCTTCTATTCCTATGGTGAGAGGGACCACTCCTGGCAGGCTCGCGACATTTTTGTCTTCGTGTATGAGGAGCTGAGTCTCTATAGAATGATGCAGGTGAACAATGGGCCACTAGTGCTCAGTTCGGCCGGAAAGGCACCGCACAAAGAAGAAGAAGCACAGAAGATTCTTCGATTTCTTTATATATAGTTGGGAGACCTAGTTCACGACGCCACTGATCGTTCGGGAACATTAGGAAATTGGCTGCCAGATTTTGACTGCTAATTTCACATCGGTTGTGCAGCGGCACAACCAACCTTCATTGTTTCTGTATTATTTAAGTTTATGCGAGCACTTGTGGGAGATATAAAATATTTTTTGCCATGATACTTCATCCTGTATTTATTGTCTTCGACAGAATGGAGACCTACAAGTGGAAAACTCAAAGGGGAACTACATCCCAAGATCTTCTAAAAAGAGCGGATGCAGTCATCAAGGATGAGCGTAATTTAAAAACAGTTGCACGTGAATTGGAAATTTGCCATACAACTCTTCAACGGTATGTCAAAAAAATTAATCATGGACTTACTCTTTCGGTTGTTTTTAAACCTAGAATGGTGTTTAGTGAAGATCAAAAGGCACAACTGTCTAAATACGTTTTAAAAGGTGCCTCTATTTATTTTGGTCTTCTACCAAAAGATGTACAACTTGCTCACCAGTGTGACGTGAAGTTTAATGTTCAACACATCCCACCATCTTGGCATACCAATGGTAAGGCTGCTAAGAATTGGTTTACAAACTTCCTGAAGAGGAACTCTACTCTTTCTGTAAGAACGCCCGAAGCTATCAGTGCAGGACGCGCGAGCTCATTCAACCGACATAACGTGAATCAATTTTTCGAAAAACTTGTCAACTTGATTACAAAACATAATCTTACTCTTTCACGTATATGGACGAGACTGGTGTCACAACTGTGTTGAGACCGAGGAAATTTTGGCTGAAAAAGGCAAGTAGGAGCATCCGAACGTGGAACTTTAGTAACTGTTGAGCTAGCGATGAGTGCTCTGGTAAACTCGATTCCGCCGATGTTTGTTTTTCCGCGTTTGAAATATAAAGACCTGTTTATCCGCGGCGGCCCTCCTGAGTGTATTGGGCCAGGTAATCAATCCGGTTGGATGACAAGCCAAGAGTTCTTAGTGTTTATGGATCATTTCATAAAGCATCCTAAGCCTAGTCCTGATAAACCAGTGTTATTACTGCTAGACAATCATTAATCTCATATTGATATTTATGTGATCGAAAAGGCCGAGAGAAACTCTGTTATATTATAATCGTTCCCACCACACTCCACCCACCGTTTGCAACCCCTAGATGTTGGTGTCAACGGCCCATTCAAAGCATACTGCCTTAAAGCTCAAAACAACTGGCTGAGAACTAATTCCGGAAAAATTATGAGCGTGTATGAAATACCAGGTATAGTTAAATACGCTCTGCCGGTTGTAGCAGCACCTATCAATATATGCAACGCATTTAAAAAGGCTGTCATTTAGCCCTATGATCCAAATGTCTTTACAGACGAAGATTATGCGCCGTCTTTTGTCACTGAGGCCCGATGCCAGAAAATCGACCCTCACAAGATACAGACCACTTTTCTGCCCCTTCAAACAATCAAGAAAGGACTGCTGAATGTCTAGATGAGTCAAATAATGTCGACTGCAATATTTAGATTGAGACTACCCCATCAATTCTACAGCAAAGCGACTGTAGCGTTGAACCATCAGGTACTCCAGAACAAGTGGGACGTCAATGCTCTCAGGAGCCTACCCCTTGTTGCACCTTCCAACTTCCTCAATCATCAGCTGATAACAACGCGGGAGATGAAAATACAATAATTTTCTCACCAGAGCTCATAAGACCACTGCCTAAAGCACCTCCTCGATTAGTCAGACGCAATAAGGACGTAAAAGAAAGACAGCTGTTCTTACGGACACTCCAGAGAAGTTTGCTTTGGCTGAAGAACAGGCTAATAAAAAGAAGAAAAAAAGTGGAACTACAAAGAAGGGTAAAGGAAAATGCACTTGACAAGTTAAAAAAACAAAAGACAAGATGATGACACTTCTGATAAGGAACAAGATTGTTATTGCATCATATGTTGTGACGCATATCCTAATTCTGCCCCTAGAGAGAAATGGATTCAATGCAGAGAATGCAAAAATTGGGCCCATTTACAATGTATTGACGATGAAGAAAGCCCAACATTTGTATGTCCAAATTGCTATTATGATCAGTCATCTATAAAATAACTGGTTTTGTTTTCTCTAAAAGACCAAATATACTTTTTCCAATATACAATTTAGGAGAAATCTTCTCTATATTTTTAAAGTAGTCCTGAGAGACTGATTTATTCAATAGTTGATCTCATTTGTTCAAAAATAAGTTCAAATTGTTGACTGAAATGTGTTTTTATATTTGCAATAGCTAAATAAATAATATTATTTTTTCATTATTATGCTTATAATTATATATATTATATTATATATAACTGAATTTTGAGTTATGTTGAGTAGTAAAAAGTATAATTATAGTTATTTATTATACAAGGGAAAAAGGATTAGATTTTATCTCGAGGTTATATTGTTTCCCGACGCGAAGCGGAGGGAGACAAAAAACCGAGAGCTAAAATCTAATATTTTTCCCGTGTATAATACACTATTTTTTTCTGTGACAAGAAAAACAACGATTTGATAGTGAAAGAAATATAACTTCTCACGAAATTACTTTTTTCCCGGCTACATAGAGAATCATTTTTTTGACAGGGAAAAAAGCAATCTCGTAAAAAGTCATATTTTGTGACCTGTCAAGAGATATAAAATGTCACATTTTTTTCCCGTCACAGAAAAAATAAATATATTATTATGAAAATTGTGGTTTTTAAATCCTAAATTAATTTTCATTCATGTAAAACACCTAATTATCAACCGACCTCAGCTGCGGCACAACTCGCCCCAAAGCGGGGTTGGTAGTGCCTTCCCGTCTTTGCATACAAAAATCAATTGTTCTTGAACACCATTGAAAATGTGTCGAATCTGTAAGTGAATTCTTATTCCAGATTAAATGTGCCTCATGATGAGAGATGAACTACTTCTTTCAGAAATAGTACTTTTCTTATCCGAATCATATGAGAATTTGTCGGCACTTTCAGCCCCGCTCTCCCGCAAAAGTCGATATAGGTACACATATGTATGTATGTATTCTTCTTCTTCTTCTCTGTGCGGTGCCTTACCGGCCGAACTGAGGCCTAGTGGCCCATTGTTCACCCGCATCATTCTACAGAGACTCAGCTCCTCAGACACGAAGACAGAAATGTCGCGAGCCTGCCAGGAGTGGTCCCTCTCACCATAGGAATAGAAGGTGTTGGATTTCCTAGGTGTGTTGACCTTAACTCAGTAAGGTTTTCACAGTTGAACAAAATATGCTCAACCGTTTCATCAGTACTCCTGCACCACCGGCATAGGGAGCAGCTCGTCAATCCCATTCTCTTCAAATGCTTGTTAAACAGGTGACCAGTCAATGCACCAGTCACCAGACTGAGTTGTTTCCTCTCCAGCAGCAGATGTATGTATTGAAAATCAATGTAATTGGTACGCGATCGATGAAATAATGCATGCGAATATGAGAATATATTGAATTGTATAAAGTTCCTATGTTGTTTCATTTTTATATACATATTTCACTCGGACACCACACATACCCGCTCGTTCTAGATGGAAATATCTCTGAGAACTTGACGAGATTTTACCAGAATTTCAAACTATTCTTATATGCCACTAGACTAGACGAAAAGGATGAAGAAAGGCAAGTAGCATGTTTTTTATCCCTGCTTGGTGATGACGAGCTTGACCTATTCAATAGCTTCACTTTCCAACCTGGAAAAGATGAAATACTGTCCGAAATAGTCGAGATATTCGAAGTTCACTGTGCCCCCCAGAAAAATAAAATTTTTGTTCAACATGATAGTAAAGAAAGTTTCTTAACTGAGTTGAGCAAAGTAGTGAAGACTATTAATATCCCAATCAAGATGGGGACAGTATTTTTATAGGTATAGTAAACACTCTGATAAGGAGAAACTGATGGGAAAAGCATCACAACTCTGACAAAAGCAATAAATTATTGTAGAACTACAGAAACAAGTAAAGACCAAGTGAAAACGTTGGATGATGAATCTCGAATAGATGACGTCATAGCTAGTAAATCCAAAATAATCGAGAAAAAAAGATTTCAATAAATCTTGTATTAAATATAATGTTTTCGTTTGCGTCCATCTCCACCTTATGTGCACGAGTGGCATGGTGTTGCAGAACGATGATGGATCGAACCAGGTGTTCGCGAAAAGAGACAGGTTTGGAAAAGAAATACCTACCTGAAATTGTTATAGCTGCTACTTATATAGGCAATAGATCAATTTGTTCTTCAACTGGTCAATTCAAATCACCATGTGAGATTTTCTTCGAGAAGAAACCTTCTATTGAAAAATTGTATTTGTATGGTGATAAACCATATGTTCATGTACCTGATGAACATAGAAAAACACAAGACAATAAGGCTTGAGAAGGTATTCTAGTGGGATTTTCGGATGTGTGTTATCGTATTTTGGTTGATGGAGAAGTCATTGTTTCAAAAGAAGCATAATTCATTGAAAAAGATAAACCTTTCCTAAATTTACCTAAGGCAGATGGTGGTGGAAATGTCGAGAATAGTGGAGAAGAATTAATTGATGTGCCTGATAACATTTCAGATGGAATTCGTGAATCAAATAGATCAAGGAAATTAAGTCTTGAAGGAAAATCTCGAAGAAGTAGAGTTTGAACGCGTTGAATATACATATTACAGGTCCAATAAAAAGTCGTAGAGAATCCTCCAAACTGGAAAATGGGAAATATTCAACTGATTTCCAATTTTTCTTGTACTCACATGAGGATTGAAATCAATACTATTCAAAACTGCTTCCTCAATATCTGGTGTTATCATAGCACCTTTTTAATCATTCTTTGCAGTAAAAGTACCAGTTTCCATCAACCTTCTGTGGACATTTGAAAATGTTCGCCTGTCTGGTGTTACTCGATTTGGAAAGCGAACCTGATATAATTGCCTAGCTTCTGTTTTGTTTCCGTCAGCCAATCGGTAAATGTAATGGATATCATCCAATTCGCCGCAATAACTTCAAAAGTGTTAAAACTAATCGTTAATTTAATGAACAATTCGAGCAGACATTGGTTCAATTGCAGAAACTGTCAAAACGAATAAATAAATAAATAACATTTTAATTAGAAGTGCTTCCAAATCAGCAAATGCAATCGTTCAATGATATTTCACGCGAAAACGTTCAGAGAAACGAAAAAATTACAGTAGTCAAAAAAGTTTGTAAATTTAACGAAGATATCAAAAATTGATTTTACGCTGATCAGTGGCGTACCGTAAAAAAGTTCGAGAGGGAAAAAGGAGACATGGCCCCGGAAAAGAAAACACGCTGTAGATTCTAACCAAGATTCAGGAAGTGCAATGATGGCTCGCATTCCAAATTTGGACTCAATATCTCTAAAGCTGTAGGAGTTATGAAGAAAAAACAATTTCTTTTGGGAATTTAAACACCCTGTAGCTCCGTAACGAAGCTTTTGCGGACCAAATTTATATGGACTTTTCTTCTTGAAAGTATACGTAGATTCATCCTCTTAAGTTGTGACATACTATTATATAATATCCTGTATAATGAAGCAATGGGTGGCGTTGACAAAACTGACCATCTACTCCAGTTGTACAGTATATTCATACGGTCAAAAAAGTGGCCGGCTATCACAAATAGCCGGCTAGAGTACCGCAGCGACCCCGAAAGAGTGGTATTTCAATAAAAATACTATGCACCTTCTAGCCTTCGCGGTGAGTATAGTTGAATCGCTATCCAAAGCTTGACGTGATCTCTTACGTGCTGAAAAAAGGGGAAGGCTTAGTTCAGATGCGATTCCACCCTCACACACAAGGCGTCTGAATGCAGAATCACGACCTCAAAATGACATCAGATACATTGGCCATCGATGCAGGAAAACCTAAACGATGCAGAACAGAACTTTGTGCTTCGAGGTCGAGAGTATTTTGTGAAGAATGTGAGGTCCATCTGTGTGTGACCTCAGCAAACGATTGTTTCAAAAATTTTCATGTGAAATGATGTGTTAGGTTGCTTGAGCATTTTTAGTTTTTTTCTTCTAAGTTTTTTTGTACAGCAGTGACATTTTATTTCGTTGCTTGGGCACTTGTACACATACAGGATTTTCCTTTTGAGTTGGCCTCTAAGACGTTTTTGGAGAACTAGGGAATATTTCTGAAATTTTAGGTGGAGCCTTGAGGATGAAGGAAATCTTCGCCCAAAATATTTTCAATTCGACAGTGTTGCCACATCCGATATTATTATTTATGTATCGATTCAATACCAAATTTGCAGTATCTTCACTAAAAAAAGTTTCTTTGCGATGCACTATGCACATATTTTTTTGAAATTTTTGACATCTGCATTGCAAGTTTGGAAATGCAATATCACGATTACTTTCTATGGGAACGGAACCAAACTTAGCAGTCTCATAGCAGAGAATTCATGCATTCATGTGGTATGTTCAGTATTTTGATACGTCGTAAGGTTCTTCGCAAATTTGATCCGAAAATGTTTAACTTAGAATTGAAATATTTCGAGATTTTCAAATGGCAACCCCCATATTTATTTCACAGCATTCCATTCTAAATGAAAAATGAATGGCAGTCTACTCTCACACTAATTATTTATTTCGCATAGTTTCCGCATGAGATGAAAAATTATTCAGTATTCAGATTCATGACCTATGGTTGTGTTTACGATGAAATGGCTCTTTGATTATGAGGTAAATTGTTGACGTATATTCTATGGTTGAAATCATATATCTTCAAAGAGAAGCATGAACAGAGAATTATTCAAGAAATAGTTATAATATTTCGCTAAATACTACAAGTCCTTCTGATCTTCAATGCTTCAATGGTGCATCGTGTCATTTGGATCTATCCATAGTAGAAACCGCTAAACGTTGCGAAATCTCACGTAACTGCTTGATATCTAATACCTTCCACGCCTGAATAAGACCATTTTTTGGTCTTTTGAACATCATTAGGACGTTGAGTTGCTGAAATCCAAGGAAAATAACCCTAACGCATTGAAAACCTTCAGAAAAGACCGATTTGTCTCGTCTTCAACAATGTTTGGCAACAGGCGATGACAATATACGTATAATACCCAGAGTGAATTTGACCGTTCGACTAGAAATAATTCCAGGAACAACATTTTCACCTTCTACGCAGACCCACAGAATACTTGGGGGTTGATGACAAACCAAAAAATTTTAATTATTCTGAGGATATTCCATTATCACAATGGAAAAATTAAGGTTTCGAATCCATCATTAAGCCTCCAAATAAACATTCAACGCATGCATGCATCTCTATCCCCAGTGAAAAAGGGAGCAATTATATGCAAATGAAGAAGGTATTCAGTTCTCAGATCTACTGAAGACTCCCGATATGGTAGCAGTTAAAACACGACCATTGCGGAAAAAAGCCTGTTTTCGAAAAGAGATATTTTCGAAGAAAGCAAGTTAACATCAATTGCTGCAAAAACAAAGGTCGAGAAATTTAAGGAGAGCTGGTTTGTTCCCTTTATAATGAAGAATATGAAAGTTGTGACATGTGTATGAAATATGCGTGGGACTAAGTGCAGAAGGTACTGAAGAATTCTAATGTCCAGTTGTTCACTTTAATTGATGAGTGAGGTGTGCGTCATAATTTTGATTGTATTTTATATTCCGGGTCATATTACATTCGAAGTCGGAAATATGGTTCATTTCCTATGTTTTTTATTTTGTTCCTCTACGTTCGTTATTTTCAGAGTTTAAAACAATCATGTTTATTTACTAATACTTTCTTTTATAATTTACAATGAAAATAAACATGATAAAAATAAAATTTTTCATTTTATCATATTACCCGAATGTACAGAAGACATTTATTCTACGGAATGAAAAACTAGTACACACTATCAAAAAACCAGAAACAGAAGTTTAAGCTCGTAATGCGCCTAACACTTCAAAGATTATGTTAAGTATGCCACAGAATGCGTAAGACAGGTTTAAGTTCATCTGGTGTACCGAACATAATGGCTTAACATAAAAACATAATAATAAGAACAAGTGACTAAATGTTTACTTCTTGAACTGAGTAGGAAACTCGTTGAACTAAGGAATAATATAATCGGTATCGAAAATATTAACAGGAGAACAGCTGTTCATTCTTCAGTGTGATAATATGAACTAACAACTACAAAACCGATTTGTGTGTTCGATAAAGTTTTCTGATTACATGAAGCCTGAAGAAAATGTTGCATATTTTGACAACTCTGATGTATGACAATATCGTTTCGGAATATTGGATTATATGTCATATATTATAAGTTTTTGTCGATCTCCCGATGTTATAAAAGATTATAACTACAATTTATCTTTTTCATATTTTTAAACTAAACAAGTGTTTTACATATTGATCGCCGTACAAAACCGTCGCGATCTCGTGAAAGATATGTGTAGTTACTTCCTTTATTACCATCGTGATCTATATGATACCATTGTTGAATTAACCCCCTAATTTTATATGGTTTCTTAATCTGACTATCTTTCATAATACAAAAATTACGTTCCCTACACACACTCATATCCAAAGCATATTTTTCATCGGAGCAGAAGCAATATTGAATAAGTTTACATTCAAGGATCTCAATTCGTCTAAATATTTCAGAGTTCAGCACAACTCAATTCTACCCTTCATCGCCATATGCCCGATTAAATATTTGTAAATAATTTTCATATAATGAACACATCATTCGTTAGTCTTCATTTAGGTACAGTCCATTTCGAAAATCTATTTTTTTTTCAATAGCGATACATTTGTTAGTATCTTCTGATTGAAGCCTGAATAGTTGTCCTCCTGTTTGCTCGTTCGATTTTTATTATCTGTCAAAGGGTGAAATAGACTTAACCAAACCTCTTTTTGTGGTTATTCTATGAGCGCATCTGCGCATGGTCAATAGACTATTTTCTTAGTTAAGAAGATGATAGATATATCGAACGACATGTTGTATGGTTGCTGAATTAATTAATAGATCTGAATCCTAGGACTTCTTCACTATCGTTTTCAATCTAACATGATCTTATATTTGCAATATGGCCGCGGTCGACACGGGCGTATCGGATCGAGATGTCGATGACGACCTCAAACGCATCCAGCTTTCCGCGAAAATATGTCAAAAAAAAATTCAAATGAAATTATGTGAAAACTACTTATCCGACCGAATCCAATTTTGGCACACATGATTTGCACGTCAATAGCTACTATCGTGTGAAGTTTCAGTTCTTGATATTGCAAAATGGTAGAGTAATGAGTTAAAAGAAAAAACACGTAATTTTACGGTTTTTCCTCTTTTCTCCAGTTTTAATTATTCGATCGGATCGTTTGACCCATCATTATCTGCACAATGTAATTCTCTACAATTCATCCCATTGCAACGTTATCACTGCATCAATAGTTTCCATTTTGCAACGAAAAAACTAAACAGAACGGGAATTTTTGTTGTTTTTTGTTAATAACAAATACAAAAATGGCATTTTCGTGTTGAGGAAATGGTGGGAATAAACTACGGGCTGTCCTGCACGGAATGGCACAGGTGGCTTCCAGGTAGTATTTTTGTCAAGGAAATATCTCTATTGCTTGGCCTATTATTGTTATCTAGATGACGTCCACGATTCACATGAACCTGTAGATGCTCTATCACCATCACCATCAACTTCTGTACCGATACCTTCTTCCGGGGGTAATAATGCTGCTGATGATCCAGCTCTTATTACAAATGCTGCTGAAGTTGATCTTTGTGCTACCTCTACAGAATTTGCTGCTCAACGGGTCAGAAAACGTAAAAGACAAGATTTCACCGAATTACAAGAAGAAGAAGGCGGACCAACTCTTACTACCACCCATGGTCTAACGGGTATAGACATGAATGAACTAAAAAATGACTCAGCTGAATTCAAATCCATACTGTGGAGAAAAAAAATCTGCAACTTCATGTGAACCAAGTTGTGTGGCGTGGTACGAAAGAAATGCCTGCTGAACTGAAGGAATTGAAAACACCATATGATTGCTTTCGGTATTTTGTAACTGAAGATTTCCTTCAGTTTCTGGCTGAACAAATGAATTTGTATGCACGTCAGAGAAACATCAACTCTCGGTTCATTACCGACAAAACAGAACTTCGCAAATTTATGGGAATTATGTTCTTCATGTCCGTTTATCGTTACCCAAATGTTCGTTCTTATTGGGGAAGACATTCGTTCGAAGCAGTCAGACAGGCAATGACTTGTAGACGATTCGAGGAAATGCGACAATACTTGCATTTCAACGATAATTCTAGAGCCATTGGAAAAAACGAAGCTGGTTACGATAAACTGTACAAATTACGTCCACTAGTAACACACTTCAACGAACGCTTTGGGTCAGTTCCAATGCTGCAACGTCTCTGTGTGGATGACCAAATGTGTGCGACGAAAATGGGTGGCAATCCTACTCATGCAATAACGCAAGACATCAAGATCAATCAGCTCAGATGGTATGGACACGTGCGAAGAATGGGGGAACAACGCCTGCCAAAACAAATCCTCGATTGGACACCACAGGGGAAAAGAAAAAGAGGACGCCCTAGAAAGAGCTAGAGAGAAGGAATTGACAGAGAGATGAGGGAGAGAGAATTGGATGAAGATCTGTGGATGGATAGAGAAGCTTGGAGAGTAGGCATCGGAAGACGTCGGAGGACGTTCTGACACCGATATATAGATAGATAGAATCCTACTCGTCAATATATGCCGAATAAACCTCACAAATGGGGTACCAAACTATTCGCACTTTGTGATTATACTGGCTTCTCATATTCATTCGAAATCTATTCGGGTGCTGGCGATAACATTATTCCCGATTATTTTTCCGACCCAAATATCGACCAATAGAATTGCACCATTCGACGTCACGTGGTACAACCTACATGGTATTATACTGATAAATTAACTTCAATATTAAATATCATAGACCTGGAAATGTTATTGTCACTTTGACATCGATAAAAAAGGTGCATCCTTTTTTATCGCGATAAAAACTTCTCTTCCTCAATATGTCAATTAGTCTGTCAGATTCTTGAATTTTGAACATATAGTGCTTTCATTTTGAATCGGTGTGGTAATTATTTAACTTTGTTGATATAAGAACCCAAAAGATGAATCGTTTTGGTTAAGTTTCGACTGAGCAAATTACGACAAATATCGAGAAGTCTATACCGCAATCTACAAAAAACACAAAAGCTTCAATCTGGAGACAATTAATGGAGTTTTGTCAAGTTCGAAAGTATGAATTGTCCGAAATAATTCCATTACATGAAGTAGCAAATATATTAAAGGATTGGGCCTTTAATTTTAAAAAGAAAAATGAAGATAATTATAAAGAATATGCGGTAGAGTCAATTTGGAATTCGACTGCGAAGGTGGTACAAGAAAAATATTTCTGTGAATACAATATTAAATTTAATCCTTTTGTCGACATAACTTTCAAAGAAGCCCGTGATGCAAGAAATAGTAAACGGAAAGAACTACAAGCTATTCCAGCGAAAAGGAAGATATCTTCTGTAGAATTTTCTTGTATTAATAGAGATAATTATTGTTGTTGTTCATCCATATATTCTGTCGTTAATTTAACTTGCCAAAAAACACTCGACCTTTTTTTTTATCAGAATAATTTCTCTTCAACTCAAAGTTTTGCCAATCACTAAATTTGCTCGAAAAACTGACATCAGATAAAATCGCTCCACCTTCGGTGTCGCGATTTTATCATGTCAGTTTTTCTCGTAAAATTAGTGATTGGCAAAACTGTTTCGTTGCAAAGAGAAATTTATCCGATAAAAAAAAGCTCTTGTGTTTTTACTGTTGATAATTTTTTGAAAATTTTCTCTGGTAGTTGCTATATATAAAAAACAAAACATGATCCAGTCAAATTAATCACACGTCAAACTGACAGGTTGAATTCAATTGTGAAAATTGGAGATTTTGCATGAAAATGAGTCGATTTGGAGTTTGTTCTCTGTCCACCATCGATAAAAAAGTCAAAGGAAATGTTCCAATTTACACTTTTTGTACTGAGAGGGAATACACATTGAGTGCTGAAACGAGTGAAGCGCAATTAGCAAACATTACGCTTACAATATGAAGAAAATGGATGGAGAAGACTATAAGGAAGGTACAATAAAAACAATGTGGAATCAGACTGCCAAATTACTTCAAGAAAAGTATTTGAACGATTTCGACATCAAAATCAACCCATTTTCGGATGCTGCATTCAAGACCGCTCGAGGAGCTCGTGATGCCAAGCGTAAGGCTTTACAATCTATTCCGGAAAAACGGAGGGCAAGTGCAGCAGCGTTGGAGAAAAAGATTGGGATGCAATGACCACTGTTTGGGACGAGGAAACTCCTGATGGCCTCCAGAAAAAATTATTCATGATAATATTAGTGGAATTGGCTTGGAGAGGTGGTGAGGGCAGCATGGCGTCAATACATCACTTCAAGGCAGAACAGCGAAATGACGGGGAAACAACTGGGAGAATTGAATACAATCCAATTTTCAGCAAGACCATACAAGGTGGTGATAAAAAATTATCAGACAGCAAGTGGCTGGTGGAGAATCGGGAAATCCCTGACAAGTGCCCAGTGAGACTGTTCCAGAAATTGAGAGAGAAGAGAGATGCCAATATCAAGAGCGACAGACTATTCCTGACCCAAAATCCATTCTGGAATAAAGTTCCAGGCGCTAGGTGGTACAAGGATTCCCCAGTAGGCCAAAATACGATTTCAAAGTGGGTTAAGGAGTCAGCACAAAAAGCTGGGCTTGACCTTGGTAACAAAAATATCACCAATCACTTCAGTCGTGCAACAGCCGTCTCCAATCTAGCGAAATCGGGCCTGGGAGAGCAGCAGATAATCAAAATAACTGGACATGCCAACAGTAACTCCATCAAGCCGTATCTCCAACTCGACCAGGAACACCACGAATTAATTGTCAAGAAACTGCGAAGGAGTGAGCCTACTGCAGAAAATGCCATCAACAGCATAAACCTCATGCCATCTACCTCTTCTGGGACCATTACCGATAACTCTGACTTGAAGAAAACATGCACCAATGTTTACAACAATTGTATTTTTAATTGCACTAGTCTTTATCTTAATTAAATGTTGTTTTATTCATTATGAAATTCTTATTTGTTAACTGTACATTTCGTCTCATGGTGCAATTCTATTGGCCGACATTTGGGACGGAAAAATAATCCCCCGAATACCACATGAGCTTCAAAATTATCTAGCATTTCCCTCAAGGTTCCCTGCAAACAAATAAAGTCGTCAAAATTTTCAGGAAAAATCACTCGCGCTTCGAGCTCGTGATTTTTTAACCTGAAAAACTTGACTCCTTCATTTGTTTGCAACGAACCTATCGGGAAATACCCGATAATTTTGAAGCTCTTGTGGTATTATAAGTGAAAATTCACCAGATCTTGGAGTTTCGTCGAATGTCGTCGTTCGTTTGTCAAAGAAAATTCCGGACAATGTCAACCATATCGTTTACTTCGACAATTTCTATACATCGTTGGGTTTGCTGACGTATCTTAGGAGTCGTGGAATATATAGCTTGGGAACCGTGCGCGCGAATCGTGTCCCAAACATAAAACTATCTAGTGAAGCTGAATTAGCAAGAAAAAAAGCTGAACGTGGTTATTACGTATGAGGAATATGTTGCTACCCCATATGGAATCGACATAAGCAGCGTTTTGTGACGCGACACCAAAACAGTTCGTTTACTGTCCACCTATGTTGGCGTCAAACCATTTCTTTCGGCGAAAATGGGCACGCAGTCCCTGACAGCCAAACGATGGGATCAAAAAAGTAAGCAGCACAAGGAAGTCGACTGTCCATTTATAATAAAAGAATATAACAGACATATGGGCGGTGTAGATCTCATGGATGGACTCCTTGGTCGCTACCACATTCGAATGAAGACCAGAAAGTGGACGAATCGGATCTTTTTTCATCTATGAAGATGTGGCAATGGTCAATTCTTATATACTGTATAATTGCTTAGAAAGAGACCGAATTGAACTGCCGATTTTTCTCACAGCAGTGGCTGAATCACTATGCTTGGCCAATATTATCCAAGAAAAACGTCCAGTGGGTAGACCATCTCATTCAGCATCACCTACATCGGCAAAACCGAAAAGGCCTTACATTCCCGCAGAAGACATTAGATTCGATAATTTGGGACATTGGTGTGTTTTTCTTGATCTTTCTGAAAAAAAAACATGCAAATCACCAGGATGCAAATCAGAAACTCAAGCATATTACACCAAATGCAACTTGAACCTCTGCAATTCAACTACAAAGACATCTTTTTTGAAGTTACATCAACGGAAATGAAAGATTCAAACATTATTTATTATAACGTAGAATTGTTTATAATTGATTGTAGTATATTTGAATTACGCGCCTAACCCTAACACTACGACCATACCTCATATTGCACATATGTAATTTTCCTTATTATAATCCAGTATGAATATATCATTTAACCTGAATAAATGCTACCTCACAATAAATACTTTTAATTAATAATATAGTGAATAAAGACACTACATAATTGGCGACGAGGATCTTTCCGAGCTCTTATATTCAAATTTGAAAGCAGTGCAAGTTTCTGTGTGCGGCAAGTTCACGATTAACGAAAATCTGAGTGTACACGTGAGAATGGCGGAAATTATGGGGGATCTCCGTGAATTTTCATTGAAATCGTCTGACTGGACTATATTTAAAGCCAGATTAGAAAATTATTTCGTAGTGAATAATGTGAAAAATGACGAAAACGGCATCATCAGAAAAAGGGCTATACTCCTGAATATTCTGGACGAAGATGCATATAAATTGTTATATGATTTAGTGAGTCCGATCAAGCCAGAAGATCACACCTACGATCAACTCGTAACAGTGTTTAACAAATATTTCAAACCGTATCAGAGTCCCTTTGCAGCGAGGTACAAATTTTATACAGCCAAAATCGAACCAGGCGAAACGGCAAATGAATGGGCAGCACGATTAAAAGGTTTAGCAGTAGGCTGCGAATTTGGAAACGAACTTTCAATATGTCTCAGGGATAAATTTATATTTGGAATGGAAAAAGGGCCGATCATGGACCGATTGATGGAAGAAAAAATCGATGTAAGTTTCGAAAACGTGATAAATTTGGCTATAACCAAAATGGCCGCCAAAGAAACCCACGATTTCGTCATGAAAAAGGAGCCGATCAACTACCTGCGCAGAAGCAACGGAGTTACGACAGAGAAAATTTTCCGCAACAAGGATACATACAATCGAAGAAGTCCACATGAACAACGAAAAGAAGGACAGCAAGATGGAAAACGTCATGGCACTTGTGATACATGCGGAAGAAACAACCACACAAAAGATAAGTGTTTCTATAAAAATGCAATATGTAACATATGTCACCGTAGCGGACATTTAGCCTATGTATGTAGATCTAATCAAAACAAAAACAAAATTCAAAACACTCGCTCTAAAAATAATAATTTAAGACAGAATTTCATAACTGAACAATCAGTTGATAATAATATTGATGATTTGACATTATATAATATTTCGGATCATTTCAGCATTGAAAATAAAATAAATTTAGAACCATTTCTTATTGAAGTTGAAATTGAAAACAAAAAAATTATATTTCAAATTGATTCAGGCAGTAGCGTTTCTTGTATATCAAAAGAACTATTCGACAATGAATTTAAAGAATTTTCGTTAAAACAAACGAACAAATCATTTATTTTCTATAATGGAACTCAAATAAAACCATTAGGAATATTTAATGCTAAAATAAATTTTCAAAACAAAGCAAATTATTTAGATTTATATATAATGAATAATGGAGGACCTCCTATTGTAGGAAGAGATTTTTTATCATTAAATAATATTGTATTTTCAAATATAAATCACATAAATATTAATGACAGAGATTCTAAAATTATCGAACTATTAGCAGAAGAATTTAAAGATGTTTTCGCGCCAGGACTAGGGCTCTTTAACAAAGGTTTGGCTTCAATTAAATTAAAAAATAATAACATAACTCCAAAATTTATTAGAGCAAGACCAATTCCATTTGCTATAAAAAATAAAGTTGAAGATGAAATTAATAGGTTATTTCTTCTAGGTGTAATTTCTCCTGTGGATTACAGCCCCTGGGCTACCCCCATAGTACCGGTTTTTAAGAAAGACGGTCACATTAGAATTTGCGGTGATTTTAAAGTAACTATCAATCCAGAAATTATGATAGACCAGCACCCGCTACCAAGAATAGAAGAGCTTTTCTCTAATCTACAGGGTGGAACAGAATTCTCAAAAATCGATCTATCTCATGCATATCAGCAGATTGGATTGGATGAAGGAAGTAAGGAGCTTTTAACTATATCGACCCACAAAGGTTTATTCAGATATAATCGCCTCACATTTGGAGTAGCTTGTGCCTCCGCAAAATTTCAAAAAATTATGGACTCTTTATTTGGTGGTATTAATGGAGTAGCAGTTTTTCAAGATGACATCCTCATAACCGGTAAAGACAAAAAAAGTCATTTTAAAAATTTGAAACTTGTAATGAATATTTTGAAAGAATCTGGATTCAAAGTTAACATAGATAAATGCAAATTTTTTGAACAGAAAGTCGAATATGTAGGTTTTGTTATCGACAAAGAAGGTTTACATCCATCAAAAGAAAAAACTAAAGCTATTGATTCAGCTCCTCAACCAAAAAACGTAACAGAATTAAAATCATTTTTAGGAAGTATCAATTATTATGGTAGATTCATAAAAAATATGTCAACAATTCTCAATCCATTATACAAATTATTGAAAAATAAAACTAAATGGGAATGGAATTCAGAATGCGAAAAAGCATTCAATCAAACTAAAAATATTTTAAAATCCGATAATATACTAGTTCATTTTAATCCAGAATTAGAACTGAGATTAACAGTAGACGCCAGTAGTGTAGGCGTAGGAGCAGTATTGAGCCATAGATTTAATTCAGGTATTGACAAACCCATAGCATTTGCTTCTAGAACATTATCAAAATCGGAAATAAACTACTCTCAAATTGAAAAAGAAGCGTTAGCAATCATTTACGGAGTGACTAAATTCAATCAATACTTGTACGGAAATAATTTTAAGTTAATAACTGATCATCGTCCACTTTTAACGATTTTTGGACACAATAAATCTTTGCCATCATTTTCAGCAAGTCGATTAAAAAGATGGGCAGTGATTTTATCAGGCTATAATTATCAAATAAAATATGTTCGTTCTAATCAAAATAACGCTGATTGGTTATCTAGATTACCTTCTTGTGATACGAGTGAACATTTCAACGACGATGTAGCAGACATAGACTATTGCAATTTCATAAAAGATTCCGAAAATTTTACGTTAACCTTTGAAAGAATAAAAAGTGAAACTCTAAAAGATAAAATATTGGCAAAAATAAAGAATAAAATCAAAAATGGATGGCCTAAACATTGTATAGATCCCGAATTGAAACCATATTTTAATAAACGTTACGAATTTAATTTGGTTGACGACTGTATTTTATGGAACCATAGAATTATTATTCCAGAAAAATTACAAAATGAAGTATTAAACCAACTCCACTCATCTCATATGGGAATTGTAAGAATGAAACAAGTAGCTAGAAGTTATTTTTGGTTTCCGAAATTAGATATATTCATTGAAGATGTTACGAAACAATGCGATGCTTGTATTAAATATTGTGACAACCCAGCAAAAAATAATGTTAATTATTGGCCTTATCCCAACGCACCATGGGAACGTTTACACATTGATTTTTGCGAATATGGCAATAAGTTCTTTCTTATAGTAATCGATGCTTTTACAAAATGGCTCGAAGTTTTTGAAATGCCCAATATCACTTCAAGCTTGACAATCAAAGCAATGAGAAGTTTATTCGCTCGTTTTGGTTTACCTCATCTCATTGTTTCTGATAATGGAAGATCATTTATATCCGATGAATTTGAAACTTTCCTATCAATGAACAACATATAACTAGTCCTCCATACAATCCTTCATCCAACGGAGCTGCAGAAAATTCAGTTAGAACTTTTAAGAAAGCTATCAAAAAAATTTTATCTGATAAAGAATCACAGGATAGTAGTAAAGCAATATCAAGATTTTTGTTGGACTATCGAAATACTCCGCATTGTACGACTGGGGTTAGTCCAGCAATGTTAATGTTTGGGCGTCCACTAAGAACAAGATTTTCAATTATGTTACCATCAGAAATATCACCATCTTATAGTAAAAATATAAATTATAACATTAAGAAAAGGATAGATAAAATTCATGAAACACGTGCTGAAAATTGTAAAAAAAATAAGAATTTTAATTATGAGATTGGAGAAAATGTTCTCGTGAAGAATTATACTAATGTCAATAAACCAACTTTTATTAAAGGAAAAATCAAAAATAAATTTGGAAAACATACATATTTAGTAGAGATTCCATCATTGCAAAAAACTTGGAAAAGGCACTCCAATCAATTAAAAAAAAAAAATTATCTAACTGTGTTATGCCACACATTCCTATTGTATGCAGTAATGATATCTCTGATGAACAAAAGGATGTTAACAATGAGGATTTCAAGAAAAATGATAATGAATTGGATAATAATGTTGATAACTATACAAATAATAGACCAAAAAGACATAGGAAACCTGTAAATAGATTAGTATATAAGTAATCATATATTTTAAAATTATATTGTATATAGATAATTGAACTAAATAAGGACACAATGTACAAATTTCATTAAGGGAGAATATTGTAGTATATTTGAATTACGCGCCTAACCCTACCACTACGACCATACCTCATATTGCACATATGTAATTTTCCTTATTATAATCCAGTATGAATATATCATTAACCTGAATAAATGCTACCTCACAATAAATACTTTTAATTAATAATATAGTGAATAAAGACACTACATTGATCAATGCAATAAATTTTGAATAAAACCTGCTTCCTATTTTTTGTTCCAAACGCACAGGCCTGCCTCAAGGCGGCTTAACTATTTTCACCTGTCACCTGTCATAAACTTGATATATTTGAATTTCTGAATGTATATTCCCTTTAATCGAGTTGTTTTTAACCTATAACGAAATTATGACCACAAAAAAAATTGGAACATTAGAGGGTTAATGCAAGAGGGTAAACCGGTCGCATTCTGCTCACAGACACCGAAACTCGATACCCACAAATTGATAAAGAATTACTAAGTATTGTTTTTGCTTAAATAAGTTTCATAATTTTGTTTATGGTAGAAAGATAAAGATTAAGACTGTCCACCGACCTTTAGTATCCATCTGTCAAACAGATTTTTATAAAGTGAGCGGTCGTTTACAAAGATTGAAGTTAAGACTGTTAGAGTATGATTTTGATATTGAGTACTTACCAGGCAAATTCATGTATATAGCAGACTTATTGTCTCGATCTTTCATTAGAACAAGATTTGAAGGTGATCAAGATACACTTATCAATGTTCACTCAGTTGAAATTGATCTGCCTATTTCTGAGGACAGATTAAAAGGATCCCCAAACAACACACTCACATCTAAATGACATCTAATAGATATTAAAAGTGATCTGAAGCCATCTTGCTCCGAATCTGATTGAAATAAGATTATCTAATTGAGATGTTTTCTATACATAATGTCTAGAAGACATCCTTTAGATGCATTATCTAAGACCTGAAAAATATTTTATATCCTGCAGATATCCAAAAATTTATAGCTTTTTGATCACACCTCCAAAAGCCGTATATTAAATATCGAAGTTTTAAAATCGTGGAGGAGGTATTTTATTTAACATTTAATGGACATCTTTTGTTTTACGTCTATTAGACATCAACATTGGCTCTTTTTTGTCATCTAAAATACATCGATAAAACATCTAACTCATATGGTCATAAAACAGTAGATTGATTGACATTTTTTAGATATATACTGTATATATTGTCTTTAAACGTACGGTTTTGTATGTCTCAAATATGTCGATAATTGTATTTCAATTCGACCACACGTTTTTGAAATGTTTATAAGACATCTAATTGATACTATCGAAAAAATAATAACGTTTCGACGTATAATAGATATGCCATGCCACATTCATCGAAATAAGACATCATTATTCGACAATATTTGCTCATCTAGAATACATAAATAAAAATCTAACTTTAAACCTCAAAGAATTGTGAATTGATTTTCATCCTTAAGAACTATTATTTATATAAAGTCTCCCAACCAAAGATTATGAATGTTTTTAAGATGTCGATGGAAATATTGCATTTCGACTATATATGTTTTCAAAATGTTTATAGAATATCCATTTCATGCAATAGAGAAGTGAGCAATTTTTTGATGTTTTTCAGATATGCTATGCAATAATTTTAATACCAATATCGATTTCAGTACGAATATGTGTCACTTGTCAACATATAAGTTTAGTATTAGTGATTTTTTTTTAATTATTTCAGTTTCGTCCTAGATGAGTGAAAATGTCATCGTTGAATTTTCATTCCAACATCAGGGAAAAATTGACTCACCCCAAAAAAAGTCTAAGATTGCTTAGTTTTATCAGCCTGCAATATATTCGGAATGTTAATCTTTTTCTTCAAATGCCTTGGAAAAAAGTATTATTAGAAAGGCCTTTTTTCTGCTCAATTCGATACATAATAGATAAAAATCGAATTAATAATTATGAAGATACAATACTCTAAAGCTGGCAATTTGGTCAGGTGACGCATATTGTGCTCTGGAAGTAAGATATAAATACAGATTCTAATATTTCGGTACGACCGGAAGTACTTCAAACAATAAATCTAAGTTAAATTTGAAAAAACGAAATCGATAACTTTAATACCACCTATTGAAATATGAGCGTTTTTCCATATTCCGTAATATAAATAAAATATAAAATGAAAAATAGGTGATCTATGCGATCACGATGAGCGAAATGCGAACTCCTATATCGGGCTCGGTCACGTGGTTACGAACCGCCGAACCGCCAAATGTTAAAATTCAAAGGGATAGCGGGTAGGGTTATAGACAGAAAAGACATTCGAACTTGATCATTTCGTTAGAACAGTGCTTCGTCAAAAGGTCAAGTCGAATATCGAGTGATTGTTTTTGCTTTAGCCTTAGCTTAGTGAATATACTATTAGTGATTAGTGCTGTCACAATTAAAGAAGGTGAGTGCAAATGTTGCTTATGGTACCTAGTTCTAGTAAGTACAATTTCTCCATAATATAGCTTTTCAAACGTAGCTGGTTCAGGTCTGGGCTCACTGTTATAAAAATGAGATTTATTTATAATTTTCAAAAACGAATCTGCATCTTTGGATAAAAGCAAAATACCTAGGTATTATGAATATCTTTTACAGATGGATCATCTATTAAGATCTATTGAATGATGTTTTTAGATAACCGTTCAAAAGTGAATATTATTATGTAATGTTCAATTATATAGGAACCTACTATTCCCGGTGTAGTACCTAAAATGTGTTCCTCCGAATAATGTGGTATATGCTAATTAATATAAAATTGGAGATTTGTTATCTTTCATGGTCCGATGATCTAGAAAAGTCGATTGAATGATATCTTTCAGATAACTAACTAACACTAGTGATTAACTTTTGATTAGGTACTATTTCCTGTAAATTATACCTATAACATTTGTTCTACTGGAGAATATGTTGATTAATTATTGTAAATTAGGTAGGTATATTGTAAGTAGAAATTTGAAACCTTTCATAGAATGATCATCTGAAGCAGTCTATCGAATGATATCTTTTGAATAACCGTTCTATTGAACTGTTATGTCTGTTATCACTTTTCTGAATACTCTGTTTATTCAGATATTATCCCAGGTACCAGGTAGGTACCTGAAATCCGCTCTTTTTGAAAATATGTTATAATTTACACGATGATCGGTTTTGGAATCTTTCTTTCAAATATTCAAGTATAAATATTTCAAGATCATCTGAATTTCGAATTATAGAATTTCATAATTTGCGTTGGGGATTTCGTAGGACTCAAATTGTTACAGTATCTATTATAGAATTCATATTTTTCTGAATAAACTTGGTAGGTTTATCATCAAAGAAGTCAATTGATAGACCTCTGGGATATTGATTTAGTAATGAATAATACTCAACCACTCGACTTGAAAAACTTGCTGAAAAATATTATCATTAGTCAAAAAGTCGAGCACAAAATAGATTCAATCAGGATTTGAAGAATAATTGAATGTCTTGAGCTTGAAATCTTCGAGTAAATGTTAAGATGTTTTTCAGATCATCTTAGATGAATTATAGCAGAAGGTATAAGCGTTTTCCATTTCTATTTAGAATGTTTTTTTTGAGCTATCGTTTCAAAAAATGATATTTATTCAATGTCAACAACAATGTCAAAAAATTTGCATTTATATAAAATATAGATTTGATTAACAATTTTGCAATTTTATCGATTTTGGAATTATCAATTGACATTTCTTGATCACCTTGAATTCAAAATATCATTTATTATTTTTCTGATGTTGTATTCGAAGGTCATATCATTACGAATAAGTCGAAATCTCAAAAAAAAAGAAATTCTCATAGCAAGCCTTGAATCCTCTGGAAAAATATGAGTGAGAAGCCTAATTCATTCACTATTTTTTCAATTTCTAAAAATTTTTTCGACAACTTAAGCATTTACAAAAAAACATAAACAAAATGTATTCCAGCTCTTATTGAATAGCATTTTATTGAACAACAGCCAACAAAATTAAAATGCATCGAAATTGTTTTCTCGTGAATGATTGAGTTTTCGAAAGAATTGTAGAAATAAAAGAGTAAGTATATGAATTGGGCTTTGCAGCCATATTTTTTTTAAGTAAAATTCTCATAAAAAAAGTTGTGAAAAAATTGTTTCCGTTAATCTTTGAAGGGTGGTGACCTTCATTTTCACCATAGCATCACCTCTCAAATTTTTCTCGGTGTTACCCTGTATTCATAAACTTTCAATTATTTCTATTTCTCAGAAAAAAAACTGAACGCAATATAAAAGTACATTTTATCGTTTGAAAAAATTGTTTTTATAATTTTCTGCAAACTTTGATATTCTTTTGTTCTCTGTTGTGATTGTTTTTCAAAGTTGTACTTAATTGCGAAAAAAAAATCACTTATTTTGATTTGTGTTGGTTTCCCAGAGCTGTTTATAATCTGTTCGAGAGTGAAATCCTGACACGACCATAATAAGGCAATTCGAGACTGGTTACGCCTTGCAAGCCAACGATACGAATATGAGAAAACGAAGAGCAAATCCTCACAAAGTGCCGATGCCTATGACATTCTTATTCATTTTTTTAATTGAACAAATTTGTCCTCGACTACATTGGTCATTGACACAATTTATATTTTTGATACATTTGAATTGTGTTTATTTATGTTTTTATATTATGAATATACCTATTTATTTTTTCATATCAGAACTTGTTTTTGCTTCCTAACTGCTATGAGAGATTTCAAACTGTGTAGATAAAATATGTTATATCTGATAATTTGCTGGGCCCCCCACCACAGAAACATGAAAGGAGAAGCATGAAACAGTTTTCATTGATAAAATAAGACTCAACCCATGCAACCACTGTTGTCACCATACGTTTTTTCGACGTCAAAAAATGGTGTATTGTAGACGATGTTAACTAAATGACGCAATTAAAACGTTAGGTGGTATCACGTTTTTTTTGGTAACGCCAAATAGACGTGATTCTAATCACTTCCATCACACACTCTCATTGAATTGACAACTGAAATATAGATATCCCTTAAAGAAATGGAATCGTTTGTTTCATTAAGAGCATTTTTAAGTCGAAGTGGCAGAACTTTCAATTTTAATATATTGCATCGTAAACTAGTGCTAACAAAAACGTTTATGATACGTTTTGAAAAATACGCATTATTTATTTATCTTCTAACACGTGTTATAGACGTTTATCTTATGACCAAATATATATTACCTTTTATATAGATCCTTGATCGCACATAAATGAAATTTTCTAACTACCTAAAGCATACAATTAGTCATAATGAAATTCTTAAAACTCGAAAGAAGGTTTTGGACGTGTAAAAAAAGTAATAATTAAATTTCAGTTTGGAACTGAGTGTAAAAAGTAATAATGAGATCTCGTTCTGGTCAAATGTAAGAGCTTACGTATATTAACTGCATATAAGAGCGTAGTTAACCTAACAAACGAATTTTTTTTTGATATTTTGGTGGTAAGACAATTATTACGGATTTTGAAAACAAGTAAATTCAAAATTTCCGTTTCGGTTATAATTCAAAATTCCCACCCTTCAATTTCCGTCCTGTTGTGTGATTGGCGGTTTCTGTGTTCTGTGATTGGCGGTTACTGTGTTCTGTCATTGGAGGTTAGTGTAGACTACGCGCTACGCGGGCTTTTCTCCACTACACACTTAACTACATATACGGTATTTTGTGACTAGAACAAACGAAATAACGAAAAAACACTTTCCAAGTTTTTTCACTATTTGCGTATTTCTGGACTGGCGTGTGCATGTGGATTAATCCAGTTCAGTTTGTTCCGTTGCTCTGTAATCCTGTGTGGTGCAGTTAAAAATGGCGTATGCCGTAATAGAGTTTTCCAACGGTGAGCTAAGCGTTGTTTCCGAGAAGTGGCTCACTCCGGAGAAAAGCCAAGTTTATTGGCCGCCATACAAAGATTCTTATCAATATAAAAAAGCTTTGAAGCGGCAAGAAGAAGCTAACGAAACTAGCTGGTCACTCTATCCAATTAATAAATGTTTTTATGAAACTGGTAAGTGTTTGGAGATATGCTATTTTAATAGCTCTTACTAACGTTAATTTTCAATGGTTTCAGATAATTTGGAAAAGGCTTTCAAAAAGCAAAAGTTGGCGGAATTGACCTCCAATTTGGAGACCGATGAGCCTGACGATACTTCTTATCCAAGAAAAAAAAAGAAACCGAGACGATACTCCAGCAGTGAGGAAGAGGAATTTCAGAATTCAAGACAAAAAATTAAGTTGCCTCCAAAGATTACATTTAATGGATTGAGTTGTGAGTTTTTTATATTTTTCGATAACATAATTCTATTCAACCATAAATCTTGAAGCCACAAAATTTTAATTACAAATATTAACTGATTTTCTTCATTTGTTGTGAGTCCCCCCACAAAAAATAATTCGAAATATGAAATGATATATGCTAATTCAAAATTTTTCAATAAAAATTAATAAATAAATATAATGTTATAGCAACATCACAGCATCAGGGTCAACTGATTCAAGAAAAGCGCAGGAAAGATGAACAAATAAGTACTCAAAACATAGAAATTACTGAGACAGGATGTATGACAAATCTGCAAATCGTAGAGAACACTCATGCTAAAAAAGAAGGTAAGGTACATTGTTATGGTTTGCTTGTACATATTATGAAATTCTGTAATTACAAAAGCTACACATTTCATATTTATAGTCTGTTCAAATGTAAGAAGGAGCAGTGTAAACAAACAGATTTGCATATTTTGCACATAATTAAACCCTCATTGGTCAAACGGTCATAACTTCAATCCCTTTTCCGGTCCTAAAACACTGATTGTGTGAATTATCCTCTGGACGGAAAGTAACTATCCGAAGGCCCTCCTACTTATCCACAAACTTGTTTACCTTGCTCCTTCTTATATGTGAACAGACTAGTAATTTACATTAAGAAAAGTGGAAAGTGCAGCATATATGTTGATTAGATCATTATATAGTCATTGCACACCTTCTGACTTATTACTACAATAAATGCAAACCTATAATTGAATGAAAGACAATTTTACCTGAATTCAAGTAGAAATTTTTTCAGATGTTAATATATTGCCGCATCTGATAAAAATCAGGGAACAAAACAATCAAATTTTGGCTATTCTCAGAAGTATAAATAACCAAAGAGTTGTTAATTATGATAATGATAAATTACCTTTAGATAGCTTAGAAGATCTGGAAAATTTTGAAACTGAACTTCTTGAAGATGAAACCAAAGCATCATTGGTAAGAATACAGTGCAATAATTGTACCTTTTTAACATATTGATTACAGGTTTCCTATTTGTCCAGTTTGGGTGGAGATGGAGTAGTAACAAGAACAAATAGAATTCTAAAAGAAGTTCTCACCAATAACTTAGCATCTCAATTTAATTTTTTGGGGCAAAATAAAAAACCCTTCAAATCTTTACGGTTGAAGAATATAATTGTAGGTGAGTGATAAAATAACTAATTTTAATTTCATTCCCATATATGCAGACCAGTTGAATTCGAGTAAGTTGAAGATAATTGGAAATTGTAGTCGAGTAATGAGTTCACAGTTTGGAATACTCTTTATTTTCCATGTTCGGAAATTTCACTTGCTTCAGCCTAGAAATAAGAATTCTAAGGATTCCACATTATTATGATTATTATGTATTCAACATATTGGAAGTCATCATACATAGGAAATAATCAAATTTAAAATTATTCAATGGAAAAATAGATCTATATAATATTTTCAAATGAATGACGAAGTAACTGAAAGTAACATACAACAATGAAGAATATTCCACACTGTGAACTTACGCAGAATCTGTATGGTACCAACCCAGTTTAATTCATTTGTGTGTTTTGGTCTCTTATAATGTGCATTAATATTTCCAATTATTTCAAACTTATGTGTATATACTATATGTTTCATATCGCGATAATGATGCATTTAAAATCACAATTTAAAAATAAGGTTTAGATTCATAAAAGAAATTAATTTTCTCATTTTATCACTAATAGATACTGTGAAAGGCGCTCACAAAACTGCCACAACAGTGGAAGTTGAGCAGGCAATAAAGAATTGGCTGAAGCATGCTCCTCAGAGAATCAAGTTGGCTAAATTAAAATTAGAAAAAAATTGTAACCAGTAAACATTTTATCTAGTTTGTAGTTAGACTTCGGTAGTCAAGCTTTAAGTATATTGTGATGCAAACATGTTTAAAAAATCAAAAATCAAATTAATTGTCAGTCAGAGGCACCTTAATAGAAGAATTAGTGATGCTATTCAAGATGAAATCCGAACTTCTCAAAATGTGGGTATCACTGCCAATCAGACCATTTGTAGTTCTTTGAATTATACTGATTCTGATGCATCTAGCCAACATGATCTAGAAAATACTTCAGAAACGGAAAAAACTCTTGTGTTAAGACCATCTACTTCTTCTACTTTAAGTATCCCTGAGAAATTAGAAGAAAATACATTAAAGGAAAAATTGAAAATCTGGGCTATTACCGAAAAGGTTACTCATTCTGCTGTTACTAGTCTACTTCATATACTTCAACCTTATAATCTTGATCTTCCATTAGATTCTAGATCTTTACTAAAAACACCAAGACATGTTAATATTAAAATGATGGATAATGGGGAATACATCCATTTTAATTTAAAGAATACTTTGAAGTTGATTATTGAAAATTATTCAGATAAATTTTCTAATCAAATTTCGTTAAGCTTTAATATTGATGGTCTTCCTATTTTTAATAGTTCAACCTTACAGTTTTGGCCTATTCTATGTTTATTAAAACATGATTATTTTTCTCCGTTTACTGTTGGAATTTTTTGTGGTACTTCTAAACCAAAAAATCTAGATTTATTTCTTGAAGATTTTATCAAAGACCTTTCAGATCTGCTGGAAAATGGAATTTTTCATAATAACAAGAAGTACATTATAAGAATACACAGTTTTGTTTGTGATGCACCAGCTAGGGCATTTATTAAATGTATCAAATCTCATGGTGGTTACTCATCCTGTGAGAGGTGTACAGAGTTTGGTACATATGTAAATAAAAGAGTCATTTTTAATAATTCGAATGCTGCTAAGAGAACTGATGAGTCATTTTATTTGCAAACTGATGATAATCATCACATTGGTGTTTCGCCTCTCATTAAATTACATATTGGACTGGTAACAAATTCCCTATAGATTACATGCATGCAGTATGTCTGGGGGTAATGAAAAAGCTTCTCAATTCTTGGCTTGGTGGTGACCTTAATATTCGGTTTCCTGCTAGAGTAGTGGAAGGTATGAGTGAACATTTATTGTTTGTAAGAAAATTTGTTCCTAGTGAAATTAATAGAAAACCTAGAGAGCTATCTCAACTACCAAGGTGGAAAGCTACAGAGCTGAGAACCTTTTTATTATATTTAGGTCCAGTTATACTGAAGAATAACAATATAGAAATAGGAATATATCAGCATTTTCTTTTGCTTCACTGTAGCATTTTCATTTTGGTTTCTCCTCAATTAGTTCATCAAAGCAGAAATGTAGAAATGGCGAAAAAGATGTTAGATACTTTTGTATCTCATTGTAAAGAAATATATGGCCTAGATTATTTAATATATAATATTCACAATTTAATTCATTTAAGTGATGATGTCAAAAATTATGGCCCTTTGGATACCATTTCTGCCTTCCCCTTTGAAAACTTTCTAGGCCAAATCAAAAACTTAATAAAGACTCCACATAAACCGTTACATCAAGTTTATAATCGTATAGTTGAATCAAATCATTTCATGAATTTATATAAGCCTCCTCAACATACAAAATTTATGTATGAACATACTTCAGGGCCTATATTAGATGGTGCAAAATATTCACAATTTAAAAAGTTGGTTTTATCAAACTTCGAACTAAGCATTTATTCTCACTCAGTATCTGACTGTTATTGTTTATTATTTGAAGGATCAATAATTGAAATCCACAATATATTATACATTGATAAAAACAGGTGTATTCTGATAGGAAAAGAATTTCTGAAGAAAACCTCAGTTTATGATTATCCTATTTCATCAGCACTGTTAGGCATATACTGTCTAAGTGATTTATCAAACATGAAGCAGTGGGAAATAGAAATTTTTCCATCTAAATGTTTTGTGTTTCCTACCCATTCAGATACATCATGGATTTCCTTTCCGCTTTTACATACATGTTCTTTCTAGATATGTTTGCACCACAATATCAATTTTTCATATGAATTATCATTTGTTTAAGAGAATATATTTTGCTGATATTTTTGCAATTGTTCATGTGTGTATTAGTTTATTTTTGAACAATAAAATGTTTAAATGTTTATGCGAGTCTTTTTTTCCTGAACAAGACGCAGTACTTATTTTAACGTCCAATATGACGTATTATTTTAGATGAATTAACGTTCATAAGACGTTTATGAGACGTCATTATGGTACCTACTGCAACGTCTTATTTGAGTGTCATAAATGACGTGATATGGATAGGACAAACTCACGTTATGATAACGTATCAAAGACGTCAGTAAATTACGTCAGTTGGTCATTTTTTGACGGGTTTTTTACGTATTATTCACGTTTTCTGGTTACCTGGGAAGGTGTTTTTATGAATGAAAATGCATACTTTTGAAGTCTCTCACCAATCTCCTTAGGATAAACATGATCTTGAAACTAGCAATGTCAATTTTTTTGAATTTTTTACCATACAACCCTTCTCCGAAAATCGATGGAATAAATCATACCAGGTCTAAATATGACGTCTTTCAAATCATTATATCGTGCGTTCAAAAAAATTCGTGGTCAAGTGAGCTGTGGATTATATTTTTCCTGAGAGTCTATGAGGAGAAAAAAAGAATCCACAGCTTACTTGACCACGAATTCTTTGAACGCACGTTATCAATATTGTTTCGGAATTGACAATAGTAATGTCAAAAATTATACAATGCAAAGACTTTTTAGGGACATTGAACAAAGGTTCATCTTATTTCATCTAAAATACGTGTACAATATCACCAACAATTTTCATAAATAATATTCCGCTTAATAGACGTCCAATTTCGATCATCGACAATGCTTCAAAAAACATCTACTATGTTAATATTTAAGAGGTTATGTGGATGTTTTCGGATCATCTATATATTATCAGATTATTGATCGAGAAAAACGACAAAAATCTAATGATATATAGACATTAGAGAGTCATCACAATAAAATAAATCCTCAAACATCTATTACATGTCAAACGTGATAAGGTGAAGTGGGGTAAATGTGATATAGTATTTGATTAGTTCATAAACAAAGTGTTTATAAGTAACAGTTTGAATGAAGCTGAACATTCCAAAAAATGCAAGCATGATCACAATATAGTTATCTATTGATTGTATTTTGGTTACTCTTTGAAATCTTTTCTGAGAAATGTTGGGTAATTTAAAAAAAAATGATGATGGTCAATCACAATTGCCCCAGAATTTGGGGTAAATGTGATAACAGCTTTCAGATTCCTATGACTAAGTTATTTGGAAAGGATTGGGGTAAATGTATAAAAAATCTTACATTATTGAATAGTTTGTTTTTACAAAAATTAAATATTTCATTTAATGAAAATTGATGAACTTATTTCAGTCGACGCCAAAAAATGTGAAATTAACTTCAGCTTCTGAACAAAAAGGAAGTAAAAACAAATTAGGCAGAAACAACTATATAATAATAAACGTTATATTTTAATTAAACTTTATTTTTCCATCATTAAGATAAATTATATCCGTCAAAAGAGACTTCAAATATGAAAACCACGCCTATTCATATTATCACAATTGCCTCAAATGTATATGTCACATTACCCCAAAAAGCATTTCGTGCGGGGCAAATGTGATATATACAAAAGAAATCACCAGCGCAATTTATGAGTTAAAAGTATTTAAAAACACATTATAAAACTGTTAATAATAAGTCTGGAAATAATAAACAGACTTAACTCATCAATTAAAAAATTTACACCAAATAAAGTAGAGACGTACCTACCTAAATTTAAGGTTACGTTATGAAAAATAATATTCACGTGCCTTACAACCATACTGACAAGTTATTTCGTTCGTTCTAGTGTTTTGGTGGTTCGCTTGCAATTTTGAAGACGTGTTAGATAGATGGCAGCAGTATTAATGAATTTGATCTGAATATATAGTCCGTTATCACAATTGCCCCATTATCACATTTACCCCACTTCACCTTACTAAGTTAGGATAAACTAAAAAAAACAGAAATTTCACATGTTATAGAAAGACTCACTTTGACGTGAAATAGATGTCTAAAAAAGTAATATTTTTCAACGTAAATCTCGCGGACATTTTTACGTCGAACCTAGGTTAGAAATTCAATACATTTTGATGTTTTATAGATCATCTAATAATCTATTTTATATAGTCTATAAAATGTTAAAAGATGTGTGTGTGTTGTTTGGGGAATAAGAGACGTGACACTGAAAGATTCGACGTTAGCAAAAGTTAAAATTTTCTGTGAGTTTGGTTGGCCAGAAAAAAATAAACAAATACTAGATCTACTTATTTTAAATCTCAATCAGAAATATATGAAATAAATAATGTATTGTATTTGAATGATAAAATTATAGTTCCAAAAAGCATTGCGTAAACTCATGATGAATAAATTACATGTAGCTCACTTGGGTGTTGAGGAACTAAGGCAGGAGCTCGTAGAATTATGTTTTGGCCATGAATGGTTAAGGATATTGAAGAGTTTATAGCACATTGTGAGGTTTGTTTGAAGTTTTGTAGAAAACCAACTAAAGAACCCCTAATCCCACATGATAGATCAGAAATACCTTTTTTTTAAAGAAGGTGCTGATATTCTATATTTTGGCGGAATTGACTATCTGGTCGTAGTAGACTATTATTCTAATTGTAGAATTAGAACAACTAGAATCAAAAACAGTTCACTCTGTTATTTCCAAGCTTAAGCCTATATTCGCTCGATTTGGTACACCTGGTATTTTTATTTCAGATAATAACTCTTTCAGTAGTTCAGAATTTTTAAAGTTCGCTCAAAAATGGAATATTAAAGTTATAACGTCTAGTCCACGTTATCCTAAGTCTAATGGACTTGCTGAACGTGCTGTAGGGATTAATAAAAATTTACTTAGAAAATGTTATGAGGCAGACATAGACATAAATGCTCATACTCGTTTAAATTTCAGGGGAGGAGATAGCGTGATGGTAAGAAATGACGATTTGAATTTTTGGGTCCCAGGAGAGATAATAAGAAAATCTGATACTCCCAGATCCTATTTAGTAAAAGATCATCATGGTCAGGTTCTCAGGAGAAATTCATCGTTTCTTAAGTCGTCACCCAGACCCTTTCAATTAAACAGGCCTATTGAAATGATTTCAGAACGGAAGTGTAGATTTGAACGATGACTTGAAAAATGATAAATGTGTTACACCTGTTTCCAGTAATGAAGTGTATACACGAGCCGGTAGAAAATTACCAAGCCAGTTCGATACGGATATTGATATTTAGAATTTAAGTTAGTTGTAAAAGGGGGAGATGTAATGAATGTTGGCAACACTTGTCGTTGTGAGTTGGCTCCCCTGCTCGACAGCAAGTGTCAATTGTCATTACACACTGTCACAGAATAAGATCGTAGATGGTTGTAACACTACCGGTGATTTGGAATAAAATTGATTAAACTACTAATAAGCCTTATAATTTAAAATATAATTAAAAACAAAAAAACACATAAAATACAAGTTATGATACTTTCAGGGAAAATTTTCAAACTAAGTTCAATATTACAATTAGGTATCACAGGAAGACACTTGTAGTATGATTATGCTAATTCTCAATATCAGGACTTGAAGAAGCGTGTAAAACCGCTGAAACTGATACTTTAAGATCCAAGCTAAAAGAACTTTCTGACTTGAGTGTAGAGAGAAAACTTCTGATAAATTTTACTGATATAATCATACTAACTGAAACACAACAACAGGATATTAACCTAATGGGATACAAAATTATAGCAATTACTCTAGGGTTAATAGAAAACTGGAGGCATAGCAATTATAACTGACAAAAAATATGGAATCAAAGGTACTAACAATCACCACCAGCCTAGCTGAAGACATCAACTTTGAATGCTGTGCAATTGAAATACATAAACTAAATACAGTTATAGTGGGTGTTTACAAGCCACCCTCTGCAAACAATGGAATATTCTTTGAAAAGATGGAAAATCTCCTGAATTTTGTTACTGGAAGATATCCACAAAAGCATCTTTATTTCGGTGGTAACTTCACCCCGGTGATGTTAGCTCCCGGCCAACCAGCTCCAAGCGCGCCTATTCCACCACGGTCGATGAGGTCGCCCGGCGTCAGCTGATTTATTTTATGGTTAATTCTGAGGAATGCTACATCGGAAGTGATCGAATTCATACCGCAAGCAAAGAATTGAACAATTCAAATATATTTAAACTTCCTTTTATTCAATTTCTATCACCTTAGGGGAAAAATCGGTATCTACTCGTACGAAACAATTTATTGAAGTTTCATTAGTTTGAGATATCCGGCCAAGAATTCTGATGAATGGAATGGACTAGGCTTCATTCAACGTACTTTGCAGTAAATTTTCAATCATTTCTACCCCAGCTCCAAAGATCGAACTTGGGGTTTTCAAGTTTTACGGTTAGCACGATCGAATAATATTTTTTTTGTATTTCGAATGTCCGGCCAAAAAGTCTATACCTTTTCAACTTCAAATTGAGACTAATCACATTCATATTGGGATTAAGCAAATTCAAAATGACATTAAGCAACTTCAAAATGGTAAACACAATCGAATTGAGATTAAACAAATTCAAAATGAGAATAAGCAACTTCAAAATGGTAAACACAATCGAATTGAGAATAAACACATTCAAAATGAGACTAATCAATCTCATATTGGGAATATACATTTCCACTTGAATTTGATACTGATCTACAGGATGCGTAAGATTTGAGGGGGTGATTCCTCATATCATTTATGAAAAAAGTTTCCATAAATAATGAAGGTCCTGAAATGCATTTTTTCCAAGATAAACGGTGTTGAAGTTTTACTTAAAAACTAAATAAAATATGTGTACACCGCTGAGAAATTTCTTACAATTATTTTTGAATTCTTCGTTCAATTTGTAGTTAAACCTTCTACCTCTTGTTCGTGCGGGGCGCCGTTTTTATGTATGAAAATAAAACATCTTTACGCTTATTTGTCGTCACTTTAACACATAGTATGAGGGCTCAACGTTGAGATGTTTTATTTTTTTTTAAGAAACGGTGCCCCACAGGAAAAAAGGCAGAAAACATTCTTGTCACAAAGTAAATTCAAATATATTTGTTAGTTTGAAATATCTTAGTGGCGTAGGTACCACTTATTTCGGCCAGTTTTTAAGTAAAATTTCAACACCCTGTATCTTGAAAACAATGTTATTTCTGGACCTACATTTGTTGGTTGGAATTTTTTTTCATTAAATAATGTGAGAATGACCCCTTAAATCTTTCGCATCTATTCAAAACACCCTTTATATTGTCAAAATTATTTGTATACAGCGTAAATCTGCTTTTAAACATTCGCTTCCGATTCTTTAATTAAACGCGACATAGTTATATACAGAACACACAAAATGATCAGATGAATACCTTTATTATTTGACAATATTTTTGGAGTATCAAAGTCAAGTGGAAATGTCAGTTCCCAATATGATAATGATTACTCCCATTTTGAATGTGTTTATTCCCAATTAGATTGTGTTTACCATTTTGAAGTTGGTTAATGTCATTTTGAATTTGTTTAATCTCAATTTGAATGTGATTAGTCTCAATTTGAATGTGATTAGTCTCAATTTGAAGTTGAAAAAGGTATAGTTGATGATATCGTTAGGACCATTATATGAGCTATCACGAAAAAAAATTTCGTTCGTTTCTGAGAACCCCATACCCCCAGCTCCAAGGATAAAAGCCGACACTCTCTCGTCTCGAACTATACCTTTCAACTTCAAATTGAGACTAATCACATTCATATTGGGATTAAGCAAATTCAAAATGACATTAAGCAACTTCAAAATGGTAAACACAATCGAATGAGATTAACAAATTCAAAATGAGAATAAGCAACTTCAAAATGGTAAACACAATCGAATTGAGAATAAACACATTCAAAATGAGACTAATCAATCTCATATTGGGAATATACATTTCCACTTGAATTTGATACTGATGCGTAAGATTTGAGGGGGTGATTCCTCATATCATTTTATGAAAAAAAGTTTCCATAAATAATGTAGGTCCTGAAATGCATTTTTTCCAAGATGAATGGTGTTGAAGTTTTACTTGAAAACTAAATAAAATATGTGTACACCGCTGAGAAATTTCTTACAATTATTTTTGAATTCTTCGTTCAATTTGTAGTTAAACCTTCTACCTCTTGTTCGTGCGGGGCGCCGTTTTTATGTAAGAAAATAAAACATCTTTACGCTTATTTGTCGTCACTTTAACACATAGTATGAGGGCTCAACGTTGAGATGTTTTATTTTTTTTAAGAAACGGTGCCCCACAGGAAAAAAAGGCAGAAAACATTCTTGTCACAAAGTAAATTCAAATATATTTGTTAGTTTGAAATATCTTAGTGGCGTAGGTACCACTTATTTCGGCCAGTTTTTAAGTAAAATTTCAACACCCTGTATCTTGAAAACAATGCATTTCTGGACCTACATTTGTTGGAACTTTTTTTCATTAAATAATGTGAGAAATGACCCCTTAAATCTTTCGCATCTATTCAAAAACACCCTTTATATTGTCAAAATTATTTGTATACAGCATAAATCTGCTTTTAAACATTCGCTGCTTCCGATTCTTTAATGTAACGCGACATAGTTATATACAGAACACACAAAATGATCTGATGAATACCTTTATTATTTGACAATATTTTTGGAGTATCAAAGTCAAGTGGAAATGTCAGTTCCAATATGATAAGATTACTCCCATTTTGAATGTGTTTTATTCCCAATTAGATTGTGTTACCATTTTGAAGTGGGTTAATGTCATTTTGAATTTGTTTAATCTCAATTTGAATGTGACTAGTCTCAATTTGAAGTTGAAAAGGTATAGAATGACAACATTTCATTTTTTGTGCTTGTTTCGGGAACCCGGCCAAAAATTCGTTAAATGGTTTTCATCGTAAATGATATGAGTTATATTGGGGAAAAAATTCGGTAGATTCTGAGAACCTTGCAACCCATATGAGGATCGTTCCAACACATGTTTAGTTTCGCTGTTGACTCGAAGGCAAACATTCATTTTTCTTCTATTTGGGATGTCCGGCCAAAAATTCTGAAAAGTGGATTCGATAGAGCATTATACAAATTACGTCTGACATAATTTTCATTCGTTTCCTTGCACCACACACCCCCAGCTCCAAGGATCGAACTTGGGGTTTTCAAGTTTTACTGTTAACACGATCGAATAATATTTTTTTGTATTTCAAATGTCCAACAAAAAGTCTAGTAGATGATATCGTTAGGACTTATATGAGCTATCACGAAAAAAGTTTCGTTCGTTTCTGAGAACCCCATACCCCCAGCTCCAAGGATAAAAGCCGACGCTCTCTCGTCTCGGACTCGATATGACTATATTTTCTTTGTTTCTGTTGTTCGTTTCGGGGAACCCGGCCAAAAATTCCGTTGAATGGTTTCATCGTGTATGACATGAGTTATATTGAAGAACAAATTTCGTTAGATTCTGAGAACCCTGCAACCATAAATGTGGGGATCGTTCTCAACACTGTTTGTTTCGCTGTTGACTCGATGGCAAAAATCCATTTTTTCTTCTATTTGGGATGACCGGCCAAAAATTCTGAAGAGTTTATTCGATTTAGAGCATTAGACAAATTAAGTCTGACCTAATTTTCAATGGATTCCTTGCACCACACACCCCAGCTCCAAGGATCGAACTTGGGGTTTCAAGTTTTACTGTAACAATATGGGATAAATGAGTAGAATGAACTGATTTCAGTTTTGAAAGAGAGCAAAACAGGGGCAAAACGCAGATACCTCACTTGCTAGGGCGGGACAAGAAAAATTTTTTTTTCAAAAAATCTTTCAATGTATAAATGGGCAAAATAAACAGATTGTTGTGCAAAACGAGACCTTTCGAATGACACATGTCGGCAAGATCCGTTTGTGGTATAACGTCACACCAGCAGGGCACTTTGAAACTGTCTATATCTCGGTAACGAAAGATCGGAAAAACTGATTTCAGTTTTGCAAGAGGAAAACGGGAGAGAAGGAGGAAAAAAAACGAAGGTTACTCACTTGCTAGGGCGATTTCACCTTGGGAGCTGAAGGTGCACTGTGTTTCGAATTCAACAGTAAAAACTTGAAACCCCAAGTTCGATCCTTGGAGCTGGGGGTGTGTGTGGTGCAAGAAACGAATGAAAAATTATGTCAGACGTAATTTGTATAATGTTCTATCGAATCCACTTTTCAGAATTCTTGGCCGCCGGACATCCAAATAGAAGAAAAAAATGGATTTTTGCCATCGAGTCAACAGCGCAACTAAACAGTGTTGAGAACGATCCTCACATATAGGGTTGCAGGATTCTCAGAATCTAACGAAATTTTTCTCCAATATAACTCATATCATATACGATGAAAACCATTTAACGGAAATTTTTGGCCGGGTTCCCGAAACAAGCACAAAAAAAAGAAATGTTGTCATATCTAGTCGAGACGAGAGAGTGTTGTCTTTTATCCTTGGAGCTAGGGGTATGGGGTTCTCAGAAACGAAAACATTTTGTCTGGAAATAGTTTATATAAGTCCTAACTATATCATCCCCGGACTTTTTGGCCCGGACATTCGAAATACAAAAAAAAATTTATCCATATTGTTAACAGTAAAACTTGAACATCTCATGTTCGATCCTTGGAGCGGGGGTGTGTGGAGCAAGGAATCGAATGAAAATTATGTCGACGTAATTTGTATAATGCTCTATCGAATCCACTTTTCAGAATTTTTGGCCGGACATCCCAAATAGAAAAAAAAATGGATTTTTGCCATCGAGTCAACAGCGAAACTAACAGTGTTGAAACGATCCTCACATCTAGGGTTGCAGGGTTCTCAGAATCTAACGAATTTTTTTTCCAATATTCTCATATCATACACGATGAAAACCATTTAACACAATTTTTGGCCGGGTTTCCGAAACAAGCACAAAAAAAAGAAATGTTGTCATATCTAGTTCGAGACGAGAGAGCGTCGGCTTTTATCCTTGGAGCTGGGGGTATGGGGTTCTCAGAAACGAACGAAACCTTTTTTTGTGATAGCTTATATAATGTCCTAACGATATCATCTACTAGACTTTTTGGCCGGACATTCGAAATACAAAAAAAAATATTCGATCGTGTGTTAACAGTAAAACTTGAAAACCCCAAGTTCGATCCTTGGAGCTGGGGGTGTGTGGTGCAAGGAATCGAATGAAAATTATGTCAGACGTAATTTGTATAATGCTCTATCGAATCCATTTTCAGAATTCTTGGCCGGACATCCCAAATAGAAGAAAAAATGGATTTTTGCCATCGAGTCAACAGCGCAACTAAACAGTGTTGAGAACGATCCTCACATATAGGGTTGCAGGATTCTCAGAATCTAACGAAATTTTTCTCCAATATAACTCATATCATATACGATGAAAACCATTTAACGGAATTTTGGCCGGGTTCCCGAAACAAGCACAAAAAAAGAAATGTTGTCATATCAAGTTCGAGACGAGAGAGCGTCGGTTTTTATCCTTGGAGCTGGGGGTATGGGGTCTCAGAAACGAACGAAACTTTTTTTTCGTGATAGCTCATATAATGTCCTAACGATATCATCAACGGACTTTTTGGCCGGACATTCGAAATACAAAAAAAATATTATTCGATCGTGCTAACCGTAAAACTTGAAAACCCCAAGTTCGATCTTTGGAGCTGGGGTAGAATGATTGAAAATTTACTCCAAAGTACGTTGAATAAAGCCTAGTCCATTCCATTCATCAGAATTCTTGGCCGGATATCTCAAACTAATGAAACTTCAATAAATTGTTTCGTACGAGTAAATACCGATTTTTCCCCTAATGTGATAGAAATTGAATAAAAGGAAGTTTAAATATATTGAATTGTTCAATCTTTGCTTGCGGTATGAATTTGATCACTTCCGATGTAGCATTCCTCAGAATTAACCGTAAACAAATCAGCTGACGCCGGGCGACCTCATCGACCGTGGTGGAATAGGCGCGCTTGGAGCTGGTTGGGGGAGCTAACATCACCGGGGTGGTAACTTCAACATCAATATAAACCAATCCACCAAGCTAAGTCAGGAGCTTCTGAATGGTATGAGTACTTTTGGACTGCTGCCGTGCTTCAAGGAACCATCAAGAACAACAGAATATGGCTCAACATGTATAGATAATATATTTCTAATAATAAAAACCACCATTCTGAGACCTATGAACCGCACATCTTAGACCACAAAGCACAAGTACTTGCTGTTCTAACAGAACATCCAACAAAGAATAGCAATAAAACTGAATAAAAGAAGTGAGACAAATTAATGAATCAACCTGAAAGAATTGACCACCAGGTTAGCAGATATCAACTGGAACAAGGAGTTAACTGATAAGAGGCCAGATGAAGCTTTTGACCAGTTCATGAAAATACTTACCAAAGAATTCGAAGCATCATGTCCCATCCAGAAGATTAAGAAAAAAGGACAGGAAAGGAAAGTTAATTGGTACACAACAGAGTTGAGGGAACTAAAAGTACGCTTGACGCTGTTGAAGTCATCTCAAGATCAACAAACCACACAATACAAAGATCATGTACAGAAAGCTCAAGAAAGAATATAAGGAGAAAATAAAGATAGCTAAAAAGCAAGCGAATCATCAGTACATACAGCATGCAGATAACACTCAAAAAAGCAATGTGGACGTTATCAAAGGAATAAGAGCAAGTAAAAGACAACACTGCTCAGACTCAAAAATTTCTGCAAAAGATTTCAATAAATATAGTGCACAAATCGTTATAAATATTCAAAAGCAACTGGTCGACAATTCTTCGACAACACAAGAATTCAACTGCAAAATTGAAAGAAAATGCACATACCTTCTTTCTCTCTGAGATAACTGAAGGGGAGTGTTAGAGGCAACTAAGAGAATTAAAGCCAAACAAACAACAGACATATATAAATATAAAAAAAAATGTTCACCTGGATGCGTAAGCTTGGGCCCCAAAAGCTCGAGTACCTCGGGAGAGTGGGGGAAAGTGGTGCTGTCTGTCCTGTTCTTCACCGAGCGCCAACTTCGCAGCAATTCTGTTGCCTCCCGATCTGTGTCTCCATTACACGCTCCATCTGCGTCAGCACGGACTGATCCTTCTGAAACGGTGTTCACCACAAGCATTTTGACTTGCTGATGGAGCAGATGCGCATAATATCGGCTGGTTAGAACGTGTTGAGAAAAGGCAGGACGACCTCATGGCCCGTCTCGAGAAATGTGCCTCTGCTGTCGATAAGCACTCCGAAACCCTCAAACTTCACCAATCTGAAATGACACGTGCAAGGACGAAATTGGAACAATGGGCACTCCCAGAGTACAATGAGCGTGAGCATTTCATCGCTGAACAAAAGAATACAAAATCTCGAGTCAAATACTGCTCTCCCCTCAGCGGAAGATCGATGTCCCTGAGGTTTTAGATCGAGTGAAACGGTCGTTCAATCTGATCATGGCCAATGTTGTTGAGTCAGATGCAGCAACCGATGGCGTCACTGTGTCGGGCATTTGTGACCTTGTGACCGAGTCTTCCAGTAGGTTCATCACCAGCATCGTTCGCTGAACTCTAGAGATACCACTCGACCCCGTTACTCCGTGTTTCCTTCTCAAGTCCTGAAGTTGTTCAGACAAATTCTCAGAAAAAAAAACGCAATCTTAGGCAATTTTCAATACCGTGCTATTAAAATCCAAGATGACAAAACAAAGGAGCAGCTTTCCCATCTGTCTTCGTTGAGAGCAGAGTTAAAGGATAGGTTGGGAGCAGGCGAGATGGACTTAACCATAAAATATATAAAGGGATCACCTCAGATCACTAAGTCATCCTCTTCCCCTAAATCTGGCAGTCCAAAAAACTAAACAACCTAAAATCCTGGCCTGTTATTTACACCAACTTGGAATCACTACTCTCCAAGTATTTAGAAGTCGTTGCATATGCGCAGCTACACAAACCCTTCTTGATCTTCATCACGAGTCTTGGCTGCGTCCTTCTATCTCTGACTCAGTTATCCACATCCCGGGATATTCCGTCTACAGGGCTGACAGTCACGATACACCTGGCCATCGGGGGTTTGCATTTATGTAACACACTCATAACTGATTCATATAATATTGAAACCGTGCGTAATGATTGGACTGACATCGACAACATTTTCCTAAAAATTTCTAATAAGTCTTTTTCAGCCTTTGTCGGATGTATTTATAGACCTCGTCCCTGTCTTGCAGACCACAATTGTGCCAGCTTCCTTTCTGCAATATCTACAAGGTACGATAACATTTTTATCACAGGTGATTTCAACTGTGCAGACCTTAAGTGGCCTGTTTCGCAACTACCTTCTGTATCTTCCCCCTCACTACCCTATGCGGAGCTGGTTCTAAATTCTTGTTTGCAACAGCTTGTACTATACCCCACTAGATATCGCCACGGTCAAACACCTTCTCTTCTTGATCTGATATTCGTCTCAGACCCCAAGCTTACGTCTGAACTAAGCTACTTACCTGCATTCGGTAAATCTGACCATCTCACCCTCTCTACAGAGTTGCAATTCCTTCCTCTAATATCCCAAACAGAAATGCAAGCTATTAAAAAGGTTAACTACGACAATATCACTCTACAACTGTTGGGACTCGACTGGCATTCTTTACTTCCTCCCCAGCAGAGCATTGAGGAACAGTGGAGTACTTTCATGGCAGTAACCGACCAAATTGTTGCATCGAATACTCGCGTGGTATATAGAAGGAGGAACCCATTGAAGCCTTGGATTAATGAATACTCGTTTCATCTCATCCGAAAGAAGAAATCCCTATGGCAGAAGTACTTGCGAACTAGATCTACAGCCGACTACAGCACGCACCGTTCCTTTTCTAATTATCTCACAACTTTCCTTCAAAATTCAAAGAAAAACTTCGAGAATAAAATAGCCTCCTCAAAGGATAAGAAGAAATTTTTTAAATATATTAAATCTTCATTGAACACCAATGTGAGACTTCCACAGGTCAGGGACGAGTTTGGCGTTTTAAGTTGCAGTCCTGAAAAAACTGCCGACATCTTGGCTAAATCCTTTTCTCAGTCATATTCCCACGAACCTCTTGGTCCATTACCAACCCCTCAGATACCACGAGTCGGCCCTGAGATAACGAATGTTGAAATCAGTGAGGCAGTTGTGGAGCATCATCTAACCATGTTGAAATCATCGTCGGCACCGGGTTGCGATGGAGTTTCCCCTTTTCTTTTGAAGCGGTGTGCCAGTGCCTTTTCCATTCCGCTCACCATACTGTTTCGCAAGTCAGTATCCACTGGCTCCCTTCCATCAGACTGGCTCTTCGCCTCTGTTACCCCATTTTTAAAAAGGAGATAAGCTTTCCCCTGACAACTATCGCCCCATAAGCATACTTTCGACAGTTTCAAAAGTATTAGAAAGAATAATAACAGATCAACTCCTAAAGTTTTCTTTATCCAATGGACTTATACCTGACCAGCAGCATGGATTTGTCCCAGGGCGTTCCACTACCACAAATCTTTTATCGTGCGTGTCTGACTGGACCGGGGCATTGGACGGCGGCTATCCTGTGGATGTCATATTCCTGGATTTCTCTAGAGCGTTCGATAGGGTCCCACCTGAACGTTTGTTAACTAAGCTGGAGCACATGGGAATAAGAGGTAGGCTACTCGATTGGATTCGCGCATTCTTATCTAATCGCTCTTATCGCGTGCGTGTTGGTGCCTCGTTCTCTTCATCCGTCTGGCCAGTATTGTCTGGTGTCCCCCAGGGATCAGTTCTGGGTCCACTTCTTTTTCTTCTTTATACCTCCGACATTCCGCTTCAATTCAAGTCTTCCACTTCACTCTTCGCTGACGATGTTAAGATATACAATAACCCATCATCTGATTCTTCCACACTTCAGGAGGACTTGGATAGACTGAGAGACTGGTGTAACACTTGGTTGCTTCCCCTCAATATAAATAAGTGCCATGTACTGCACATTGGCAAAAACAATCCTCGGTTAAGCTATAACATCGGTGGAGAAGTTTTGGTTCCCGTTTCTCAGATTGTTGACCTCGGTGTTACCATCTCGGAGGACCTCAGTTGGTTAGCACATATTGAACATATCTCCTCCAAAGCCAGGCAGCTAACCTATATGTTCTATAGATCCTTCAGGGGTTGTGACGACCGTACCTTCGGAGCCATCTACAAAACCTACGTTCGACCCATTCTGGAGTATGCTGGTCCGGTCTGGTGGTGCGCCACGAGAGGAGCCACCGATATTCTTGAGTCCACGCAGAGATGGGCCACTCGCATCCACCATGGCTTTCATAGGCCCTCCTACGAGCAGCGACTTTCTGCGATGGGTTTGACGAGTTTTGAGGAGAGGCGCATGCGCGGTGATTTGATCTTTTCGTTCCGAGCAATGTTGGGGCACTTCGGTGACGGCATTCGAAATATTTTCACTCTGAACACAAACAACCTGAGAGGACATATCTTAAAATTGAAACGTGAGCACTTCAGAACATCTCAACGTCAAAATTTTCTACCCAACCGTATTTTCTACTCCTGGAATCGACTCCCTGACATGGTGGTTCGGTCATCCTCAGTAAATGGATTCAAGAACAGTTACGACAGGTGGAGGTGTACATCATGATGGTGGATCGTCGGATGCTGTTTTTTTCGTCACCGCTTTGACAGGTTTCATTTTCAACCTTCTGTAGTTTTCCTTCTGTTCCTTTCTTATTTTGTAATTTTGTTTCTAACTTGCTTCACGTTGCCAATTGTATGCTTTTATTTTTTTTGTAAATTACCGAGTTTATAGGTTCGCCCTCAACTCGAATCAATTATATAATAAATAAATAAATAAATAAATGTCTGTTAGTTTCGAATTTTGAGTCTCAAAAGAGTCGGTTGGGCTCATCGATGAAAAATTAGATATAAGGAGTGGTATGGAAATATTATTTGGACTATCTCCATCGTTTCTGCTACACTTAAACTTATTGAAAATTTTGGTCAGATTTAGACTGCAGTGAAAAAGGAACATTTGAGAATTTAAACTGAAAAAGCAACTTTCGTCTCTCTTCGAAAATGTAATTTTTGACAGTTCTCAGAGAACAATTATCGATAAGTTTGATCTATTTTGATTGAATCAGTTGCCAAACAATTCATTCGATCTTATTCCAGCTGAATCTTATTATTGGAGCCCAAATGTTTTTGGGGTCAATATATCGTTGAGAGATGAAAGTTGGCCATGGTAAGTTTCTCGAAATGCTCAAGATAAGCTTCATGCAGAATTTTGTGGCCATAGTGTAAACAGTACCATAGAAAATCCAATTGAAATATTGAAAAGAAGAAACTTCATATTTCCATAAAAAAATATCCGATTAGAATGAAATTCATTTTATATATAGAAATTGATACACTGAATGTTCATGCAGAATTTTGTGGTCATAGTGTCAACAGAACCATAGAAAATTCAATTGGAATATTTAAAAGAAGAATCTCTATATTTTCATAACAGGATAACCATTTCAATTCAAGTGAAATTTATTTTGTGAAACAAAACTTATATACTGAATGTTCGTGTAGAATTTCAAGAGGATCGCATCATCAGAACCAAAGAATTCAATTTTTGTATTAATTTTTTTACATATTCAATTTTTTGAATAATTTCCAGAATATAATTCCGATTATTCTGAGATTCTGCTTTTATATATTCGGTATCAATCTCAAAACCAATATAAAATTTTGCGGTAATTGTTTTATTGCTCCACCAAAAAACGAGCACTCAAAAGCTCCTGCTCAGGACTTTGCCTAAATTTTTTATGTTCTGCGTCGGCTGGCAAATGCTGGCCGAAACGTTGGACAGAAGAATGACAAACAATGAAAAAAGGGCAAATGATATATGAAAAAAACTTCCATCAACCAAAAATTGAGCTCACAGTTGGAAACCTATGCAGTTCCCTTAGGACTGCCAAAACGTAAAAAAATAACTGTCCTTCATTACTTCGAAAGGGTTACGATGTTTCCTCACATCTCAAAATCTCTAGCGATACACACTACTCTATTATTCACAAAACCCCATTTGAATAAAGTCAACAGCCCCTGGCCTAAAATTCCGAAATTACCAATCTTCTTCAAATAAAGATATTTATGATGCTTTCAAGCCCTGTATGAAATCTGTCAGATGCCTGGAATATCAAACTGGTATTGTTTACCTCTCGTAATCCCACGGCCAAATATCTAACGTTGACCGGAAGGCAGAATTTCAATAATGCATTAACACGGGTTAACATATATGTCAACAGTATCTTGTGTAACGACAGGAGCTTAGACGCCCCGAGAATTCCAAATGGGAGGGTAGCTGAGAACACAGAAAAGCATACCGAAGGGTTTGCAAAAATATCGCTTGTAGATAGGTCTGTGTGAACATGTGGACAAATTGGGTCTTGATGAAGTTTATGTCGATTGAAATATAATCTGGGAAGATTCTGCATTTTTTAAAAAATTTAAAGTTTTCCTTTCCAGTCTCTGAAACAGAATAATTAAAAAAAATTCAATTAAGATGAAGTGCTCTTGCAAAAATCTTTGCACTAATTTGTCAGGAGCAAATTGTAAAACTGAAAAACTATAAAAGTGTGACAAACTTATGTCAAAATGACCAGTAACTATCTTTGTCATTAGAATAGAGGGCTCACTTCCAAAAGATCAAATTTTGACCTTGGATTTTTGAGCAGTGAACCGTAAATAGGCTTTTGACACTATTACCCTCCGGAAATTAAAAAATTGAAAATGCTTGACAGAAACCATTTGAAGCTGTTCTCATGAAAAATACTAATTATAACAAAACAGGAACAAACGCTGAAAAAACCGCACATTCCTAAAGAGCAACGATAAACTTTCGTGTGAAACACAGTGTCCAATTCCAACTCAGTCCGTTTGCTCCAATTCTGGGATGGCTACTGATAGCCTGATATCCAGAGATTATAATTCGGCCACTGGGAGTTAGCTCATAACAGAATTAGGTGTTACCTGATTAATAGTTCAAATCCCTTCCCTAAGGACTGCCCTTTATCTCCTTGCAACTTCTGTAAGGGATAACTACTGAAACGTGACTTTATGAAGTTCCTCGATTGCGGTTGCCGACTGTTCATTCATTAAATTTTATTGAAACGTTCCTGTAATTGATCACTCGAGAACCGATAAGATGCTGTTCAGATGAGAGGTTGAAATCTCTCGAATTTTACGATGCAAATCTAACCAACTGGAAGAAGTGTTTTGGGCTGTTGTGGTCGTCATTTGAAGGTATTCATTTGAAAATATTTAAATATTTTCGACTGTGTCAGGTGAGTATGTTAGTCGTCTGGTTTTAAAATATTGGACTCCCTTATGACGAATTCGTGGTCAAATTCAATTCTGTCCGTGGGGCCGCCCAGCCGTTCGTTAGCACAATAACATTCGAAGGGATTGTCCTAGAGACTTGAAATTTTCAGGATGAGTTCGGATCCAAAATGGCTCGGTTAAGTTCGTTGACCAGTCAAATCGTACAGGGTGTTCCATAAAATATGTCCATTCAAACCTTGTTTATGTTGTTTATTTTGTATCTGGATAAGGAAGGTATTCATTCGAATAGTTTTTACTTACAAAGCTGTAAAGAAGGCGAAACAGAGTTTTTTACTCAGGTTTTTTCCTGTGCTCTCATACGTCGAATAATATGGGACCCCGCTTGCACCAACCTCAGCAAGGGAGTTTTTTGTTTCATGAACCTATTGTACGAGTTTTTGTGAGCTCTCATTTCAAAAGAATATATATACTGGAACTTCACATAATTATGCATCTATCTCAAAATTAAACTTAAGGAGGCGCATGTCTACATCGCCACGGACATCCAGGCCACGCTGAGATCCCTGGAATCATACTGTCGTACGACCAGGAGTTTATGCTGTCCTGGAAGTGCCATAACACCATAAAGCAACTGGCAAGAGACAACGAAGCGACTCTACTATGGGTGACAGGGCATTCTGGTGTTGAAGGAAATGGAAAAGCCGATTAACTTGGGAAAAGTGCATCAAGATTAATACCAGCTGGACCTGAGCCTTTCTGCGGGCTTGGAAAAGATAAATATGGGGCAGTTATTCCACAATGAGAGGTGAATAACAGTAAAACCTTACTTAGGTCAAAAAATTCGTGAAGATATCAACTATCTATACCAAAAAGTTCCTGAAACTGTCACGAGTTGAGCTTCGTGTGATGGTGGTACTGCTGATGGGGCACTGTCTCAACAAATCATTTGTACCGTATTGAAAAGTCGGTAGATCAGATTTGCAGGCTCTGTAGATCAGGAGCAGAAACAGCTGAACATATGGCTGGCTGGCCTGAAAACAATTCATATAAGGAAGCTGGTCCTGGACACCCAGGAGGTAACGGCCAAGGCTCCTAATTAGGTTGTCTGTTTTATCAACGCCATTTACGACCTCCCTGGGTTTCCATGAATGAATAGGTCGGAGAACGAAAGATCTAAATCCATAATAACCCCAGTTCAAATAACAATTATAATAAAAATAAAAGTCTGTTCGACTGGTTTGAAGAACACTTCAAGAGTAAGGTTAGGTTTTCTCATATATATCGTATTGTTTTTGAAATCCATACATTTTCGTTCGGTGATTTTGCATAGGAAAATGTTGATTAGAAGAACAGTTTTCAATATCACTTAATTGACAAACGATAGAAAAATCCGTAACTAGAAATAACCTGTAGTACCAACAAAAATATAAATAAAGTGAAACCATGAAAAGCGTGAGACTAAAATACCATTTTGCCTCACAAAGTAAGGCAAAACCAACGGATCAGCCGCAGAATTAAAGAAAATAACGTAAAATATTATTCCGGTAACGGTTTCATCGAATAAACCCCTCCATCATATCTGGAAAGCGCCTTCGCTACTTCCAAGAAAAATACGGCGTCTGACATAATCCCATATACCCACATTCTTCTGCAGCGTTAAATAAATCCTGTAAGATGGTAATTTGATGCACTCAGCCTCGAAGCAATGATATATAGCAAATGGAAGGAGCGCCTCTGAAAGTGAACATATAGGACATACATAGTAGCTACCATCCCCGACGAGATTTATAAATAATTTAAAATAGCGATGGAGCAGAATCGTCGATTGCAATTTCAGCAACTTTGAGAATAATTTATTTCTTGCTGCGTCTGTAGGAACCGGAGCCTCTTTGGCCATAAAGAATACACCCAATTCCGATCTAGTCGCCTTTCGGGTTTGTTATTTGTTTCTAGAAAGATCAACGGAAAAAAAAATTAGGGGGAGAACAGATATCGGAATAATTTAATGGAGTTTTTGTTGGATTGTTTCGGGACAGAGCTTGAAACCTTCTGGAAATTCAATGATAAATATTCAGGAAAGTTTGGCCCTTTTGCTTTTTCGGAATGGAAACGAATATTTAAAATTTTTTTGAAGATCTGTGTAGAGAACAGAAGTTTTCTTCTTTTCATTGTTTGGAATGTATTTTCGTTAAGCGTTTTTTACATGTGAAACAAATGGAATTGAATTCCTGAAAAAAGTTAAATAGTGATTTACAGAAAATTTGAGTAAAGGTATGTCTCAAACCTCCTGTGTCTTGAACTACAATCAGAAAAAAATTCATTGAAAAAACCTTCTTTCGAAATTCGTAGAAAGTTTGGGGATTTCAGATTTCATGTTTGTAGTCGGAATCATCTTTTATCTATCAAATCAGTTGTAATATATTGCAGAATGTATAGCTACTATTGATAGTTTGATTGGAAATGCCAAGCTTGTAATAAATATTCATAATGAGGCTCATACGTTTGAATTGAACAACGCTGTGCATAATATCTAAGAAAAACATAACGGTCTAGATTTAGAAGATATTTATTACGATACAACGACCGTTAATGAATCATACACAGATCTCCAAACTATCTATACCGCTACAATCTCATTTTATTCGAATATAATGATGTAAAATTCTGTTGACAATCAAACATAAATATTGAATTCATAAGCTCCACAAAGCAAGATCCAAGAGCTGCCAGACGTTACTTATTTTCGCGTGAATAAAATATGTGGGATAAATAAAGTGATGAAAGGTTCGTACTTTCAGTGTAGGCAAACCTGCTACCTTAGGAGGATTGCCTATCTTCATGTGCCATCTGCTAAATGTACCTGAAAATACTACTCACTTTCTTGAATTATCATTTAAAATTTTCGTATACAATCTTGAAAATTATTGGCCAGACACCCCACAACGACGGTAACATTTGCCAGACGCTCTGAAATTATCTGAATGCTTTTTTGTTAGCTGTATTCTATTATACTATGATTTTTTTCATAAAATATTGAAATACTATTAAATTATTGTTGAAAATTTATTCATACCTTTTAAAATATGTGAATGGGGTTTGTGAACACGGTTTAAGAATTTGAATTGATTGGAACTGAAATGAGATATGATAATTGCAATGATTTATGCTAAATATGCAAATATAACACCTGGTGTGAGACAAGGAATGAGCGGAATCAATTTTCTATGATTCTTGAAGCGTCTGGTGAAAGTTATCGATGCTGTAAGATATCTGGAAGTATCGAATTTCTAGTTGTAAGCAATATCCTCTGAGATATTATCAGAAATAAACCATGAGGATTTAAGTTTTCAGCACCTGGTACTTGGTAGCAGATATGCCTATACTTCGAGTACCTTCTTACACGTATGGTTTGAATATATAGAATATATTAAAACAATGAGGAACAAGTGACGTTTGACAGCCCTGGAAGGGGTCATAGAGATGAAGGAATTTCATGATTCATTAGATTTTATCTTAAAAACCAAAAGCATATTTCAGATTAATATGTCTGCAATCGAAATGTTTGAAATGCTAATTTGTAAGTATTTTTTGCGTCACCACACTTCAAGAAATGGTTCGAAAAGCCCCAAAGATATCAATCACAGTGAAATTCAAGAATATTTTCGATCAAAGGAAAAAATAAACTTGAGGTCGAACCAGCCCCCCTAATGACTCGTTAACGAAAACAACCAATTTCATCCTCCAGGAAAAATTTGACTCGATTAATTACTCGTCAAAAACAGGATTTATTTCCTGGAATATTTCTACCTTAACAAGCACCAGCCATCACAGAAAATAACAGAGTGTTATACAGAAATTCAGGGCCCACTTAAATCCAGAGAAATCAAAGAGACGCAAGAGCGAAACGATGACGTCCCGCGTCAAGAATTGCTAATGAAACCTCGTTTTAATGGCGCAATCAACCGCACCTTCCGAAAAATACTCCTGGGAATTTTTCTCCGCAAACATTTTCTTATTCATTCGAAATTTCGAATTCATCATGGCCGCTGTCGGCGAGGGAGGCTTGCCACAAAGAGTTCGGTCAAAAAGTGAGGTTATTATTCACGTTAGCATACCTTATGCTATCGATCCTGCCGACGTCAAAGGAAGGTCTTGAAGACCCACTTGGTTTCTATACTTTTTTTGCTTTGAGTCTGGTAACTTTCTTAGAGAGGCAGCGCGTATTCTTTCCCGGGTTTCGTTTTCCAATTTGCGGTTGATAAATTTCGTGGTGCTCCCGTGTCGATATTATGTGTGGAGCCTTTCAGGAATGTCGGATAGGGTTTGCACCATAGAGATACGATAGTATAGAGTTGCCATCATTGAAATAAACGTGGTATCAGATGCGCCATATTACAACCACCTAACGTCAAATTTGACCATCGTTGAATTTTCTGGAGGAATTGTGATTCTTGCGCCTGTTTTTAGTTAAATTGTGATTCGTTCTGCTTAATAATATACAATAAAATGGTATCGTGCACTGTAAGGCTTTCTTCGAGCAGAGAAGAGACAGATAAGAAGAAAATGAGAGAAAAAACATATTACAGGTAGGGATGAGTACTGAACAGATCCGCATTCGAATTTTTTGCTAGTCTGTCTTGGTATTCTGATATCTTTTATATGTGTATATTATCGCCTGAAGAAAAATTGTTTATTTGATATTCAACTGACCTAATTTGCACAGGAGTCCTAAAAGACCAACACGTCGTATTTTTTGGGTGAAATTTGTAAACAGAAAAAACTGGTAACTTAATTCAACCCTGAACTGTCCGCCATATTGGTCCCCGACTTAGCCCCGCCCAGTGGTACTATTTTTCCTTACTCAATTGTATGTCATAGCATCTCTTCTCTATTATATCTCGATGGTTTGTACACATTGCACGTTTGAAAGTAAACCGTTACTAAACAAAAGTATCCAATTCTACAGGAGGACAAAAAACGAAGATAGATGCATCATTTTGCTGTAGAACTTTCAGATCCGCGGAATGAAAAACTTATATTTGTACAACTGTGAAAAAAACTTGACTTTACTTCATCACTATGGATGCGTAAATGATTACTTTTTTTACCGTTAAAAATAGAATATTTATGCAACGAAAGTATAAAATATGTAGCTATTATTCGAGAGGTGAAGTTTACTCAGCGACTAGACAGTATTGTGTGAAATCATCACGATCTCACAAAATTAAAACGGGAATTTTTCCTAGAACCAAACTGGAAGTAAAGTTCCATCTTATGGATAACCAATCTCCAGTTCATCATTCAGAAATGATCTCGAGGATACTTAAAAATAATATTATTTCTGTTCGAAGTTTCAATTAACTGCGAAGTTGATAGTGAACAGTTTGCCGAAGAAATTCGACGTCAGCGTTGGATTCTTCGGCTGACTTACTCAACGTCTCGTTACGCCAAATTGCTGCCGAGTTTCTGAACAAGGAGTCATGTCCTGTTTTCGTTCCAGAGTCAGGAAATATACTCGAAATTAATTTCGTACTTTCCTTGAGAATTCCCCTGTTAATTCGGTTTCGTATGCCAAATGAGTGGATGAATATTCTATTCTAGCTTGGAAAAATTAGAGGAACAAAGAGATATGAGCCATTTTTCCGAGAGTTATTTCATCGGCTCTCCAGAAGAGATAGTTTGGATTATATTCGCTCAGTTCTAGGATTATTTTGGAGTTCAGACGTTTGAGTATAACGTGAGTATTTTTTGAGCGCTCGTTTTCATCAAACGAGTGCTATAATATCGTTGTTCCCAAATGTCTGTAGTTTTCGAATTTTGAGCTGAAAATGGTCTCGAACGATAGGGTTCTACTACCAGATGACGAATTCGTGGTCAAATTCAATTCTGTCCGTGGGGCCGTCCGGCCGTGGGCACACTATCTCTCGAAGGGATTGTCCTAGAAACTTGAAATATTCGGTAAGTTCGGTTCCCAAATAAGTTCGTTAACCAGCCAAATCGTACAAGGTGTTCAGTAAAATATGGCCATTCGAAATTTTTGTTTCTCAATATCTCAAACAGAACGAAAATCATCGAAAAGAAATGTTAGTATAAACAAAACCATAAAAATTTAATTGGAATATTTAAAAGAAGAATCTCTATATTTCCATAAGAAGATAACCGATTCGAGTGAAATTTATTTTTCGAATAAAGACTGATATACTGAACGTTCCTGTAAAATTTCAAGAGGATCATCAGAACTATAGAATTTAATTTTTGTATTTATTTACTTTTTACATAGGTATTTTATGTTTCGAATAATTTCTAAAACATAATTCTGCTTGTGTTGAAAATTATATATTTGGTATCAATCTCAACTCTCATAAAAAATTTCGAGGTAATAGTCTTATTGCTCCACCCAAGGAATGAGCGCTCAAAAGCTCCTGCACAAGGCTTCTCTAAAATTCTCTTCTAGTCGTCTTGATTCAGTTGATTGTTGAAACATATTCCATTTTTGAAATTCATAAGAATTTCTATCACTAAACAACAAACCATGATACTACTTTTTGTTTCCTCAACTTGTACCTATCAAAATTTCCTGCTATATAACAGTGGCTCGACAAAATTTGCTTTCTTAGAAATAATAAATAGGTAAACAGTGGGATAGCTGCGTAGCTCGATGAATATATATTTTATGGAGTCAATATTTGGATGAGTGGAATTAAAGGAGGAAGATTAATATAATATGATTATTTTGTATGGAAGAGACTATATGTTTATCGAAAATCGATGGTCGGCAAAATATCAGTTCCATGAAATCAACATTTCAGTTATTTATTGATATCTTTAATCATTACGTCCATTATGATATAAGGGTTTTATTTCAATCTAATCACATGATTACGGTCGAGTGAATTATTAATCTGGTAGTGGCCACTTTCTTGACAACGGTCAGAAAATAATCAAAACAACAATGGAAATAGAACAAATGGAAGTTTTTTGACCTCTACTGAATATTCAATCTAACATCGTAACCAAACCACTCAAAGTTTGACACAAACATCATTAAAAATAGAGACATTTATCAAGATCTTTTGTTTACTCGCTCAATCGAATTTTTCTGGATATTTATTCTAAAATAATACGAGTTTCAATCTTAGATAAATGTCAAATACGTTTTCAAATTTAAGAACCAGGAACTACCGAGTAGATGAGAAGTCACAGATTGTTTGGTAGCAACTGTGATTACACAAGGCTTGTTCACATGCGTGTAGCGTGTAAAGTAGCCCAACTTTCAACTATAGTCGCTGCTTTTTCACAATCAGATTTTTGGCTTGTGAACACGATTATACTGAGCGAATTTACAATCGTCTATTAAATTCGCTCTGAGCGAATTTACAATCACCTATTAAATTCGCTCAGTAGCAGCTTGTAAAGTATCTCAATGTAATCGACCCATCAGGGTAGGGAACAAAAGATCAAAATGGTCGCAGTTTCGTAAAAACCAATGAACATTAAATATGCAGGTACCGGAATATTCAAATTGTAATTTTCATTCGCCAAATACATGCGAAGAAAACAAAATTATTGAAAACGATAAATCCTTATCATCAATTATTGTTAATTGTTCACCTGATGTGGAAGATAATACATACAAATAAGTAATGAACAATGTTGTGAAAAATGAATTTCCGGTAAATCAACAAGTACTCATAGTGAAACTTTTATAATTTGTTTCTTTCTCAAGTAATAAACTCCATGAGAATAAAAATTGGAGTTCTTCGATATCTGTCAACAAGTCACGAGTATATTTTAAATATTAAATTATTTGTTTTTTCATTACTATTCAGATTAGATGATTCATTTTTTTATACGTTAATTTATACTATTGTCAGTTGTATATTTGTGTTTGTAGTGAATCGTCGTGAGTGTATTGATGTTTTTGGAATTCAAATAAATAAATACATACATAGCCAGAATTGCTCCTGTATCAATATAAGATAATTATTTAAAATAAAATGAACATATTTCGTGATTTTGAAAACGAATAGGTTCTTCATTCAACTAGCTTTTTGATCGCTTTATTAATAAACGAAATGATTAGAACATTTTTTGTCGAACGCATTTTGAATTAAGTATTAATTATCGATCGAAAAAAAAACATTTATTCTTGTTTGAGATACATTTTATATAATACAAATTTGTATGTTTCAGTAGAGTTGCAACATTACTCTTATTGCTTTTGTATAATTTGTGTTCCGTTGTCCATGAAAATTGCAATAGAAATGAATTTAAAATGAGTCATTATTGATAAATTTTTCATATGTTAAACCCGTTATTATTGAGGCCGACAGATATTTCCACTGGAAAAACATATATATTTTATCTTTCTCAATCCGCCAAGAGGCAGAGAGACCAGTGAATAACAAACAAAACAGACAACCCATACAGTTCTGTTTTTCGGTGTCGACACCAACGTTTATAAAATACACAATGAAGGTTTTCGTATTCATCTCAACAAAATATCCCTCGTTTCGCGAAAATTCTATGTTATTTGCATCAGTTTATTCACTGTATGATTTCATTTTGTTAATTGAAATTCATTTTCGAAGAGGGCTGTTGTGTTGTTCCTATTATAAGCTTATCACTCACTGAATTTAAAATGAAACCTAACCCCTATGAGAGGAACAATGCCCATTTGGCGTAATGTGATTCAGATACCATGATATCATTCGTTTTTGCATATTCTGACTCATTTCTATTTTTTGCGCGATTTTTTCCTGCTACATTTCGTATCTCTGCGTGGGGGTGAAATTGGAAAATTTCATATCTGATCCAATGAGAATGATTCAGAGGTTTGATTCACCTCGCGTGCTTTATGGTGTATCGATAAGAATATTAGGGGTGTCAATTCAGAAGTAAACATGTATTTTTCAGCGCTCGTTCTACTTAAATGAGTGCTACATCGTTTTGCCTAATTGTCTGTAATTTTAGAGTTTTGAGCCAAAAATGGAAAAGGGTTAGACTCCCTGATGACTAATTCGTGGTCAAATTCAATTCTGTCTTTGGGGCCATCCGGCCGTCCGTTGGCACAATAACCTTCGAAGGGATTTTTCAAGAGACTTGAAATTTTCAAGATGAGTTCGGGTCCCAAATGGCTCGGTAAGGTTCGTTAACCAGCCAAATCATACAGGATGTTCCATAAAATATGACCATTCAACATTTTTGTTCCTCAATATCTCAGAAAAAGACGAAACCCATGGAAATGAAATGTTACAGCCAAATGCAAAATGCTCAAAACAAACCTCATGCAAAATTTTGTGGCCATTTTGTGAACAAAACCATAGAAAATTTAATTCTAACATTGAAAAGAAGAAACTGCATATTTCCATGAGAATATATTCGATTCGAGTGAAATTCATTTTGTGATTAAAGATCGATATACTGAATGTTCATTCAAAATTTTGTGTTCATAGTGTTATTAAACCAAAGAAAATTCAGTTCGAATATTGAAAAGAAGAATCTTTATATTTCCATAACAGGATATCCGATTTTGGTGAAATTTTTTTTGTGAATATAAACTGATATACTGAATTTTTATGCAAAATTTTGTGGCCATAGTGGTAACAGAATCATAGAAAATCCAATTGGAATATTGAAAGAAGAATCTTTTTATTTTCATCATAGAATATACGATTCGAGTGAAACTCATTTTGTGAATGAAAACTGATACACTGAATGTTCATGCAAAATTTCAAGAGGATCGCATTATCAGAACCTTGTTCCATACACACCTTTCTTTTTTTCTCATCATTTTAGATATATTGATCAAACAAGCTACTGAATTCGGGGAAAACATGGTTTTTTCAAGGAGAAGCAGTCCAATCATCCCATAGATTCTAAAACAGCTTTCTGCCTTACCTTCCAGGAACCCGCAAATATTGTCGAGTAAACCTTCCAAGTTTTCCTCCCAAAGTCAGCCGAAGGTTCGAGCTATTCACCCTCGGAAAATATTCCTGGGAAAATATTAATATAAAGCCACTATTCTTTTCCTGTCGTCCCACTTCCTTTCATATTCAAATTGCGTTACAAATAGCGATCTATAAAAAATGTGTTCCAATATGGAAAAGACACGCGATTTAGTCCTAAGCCTTCCGAAAATATTGAGACTTGATAGTGTGCGTTCCCAAAACGTTTTTTTTTTCTCTGAGGGTAGGATTTGACGGAAGTGCGCGTTATTGATATGCTTCAGATCACTCATTGCGGGAATGGGGATATTATGGAAAATTCCCGTCTTGCAGTCGAAGGAAATATATGGAAAATGGGGAGTAGCTTTCCCTCTCTTTACTCTCTTTATTTGTTTCTGTTCGCTTATTATTCATGTTAGGTTTAACATCGACCCCCCAGGACTGTTTCGAGATGAGTATATTGAAAAATGCAGTGACTTTATTCTTGAAGTTATTTACAGTGGAAGTTCAAAGAGGGGTTTTCTTAAAAGTTATAGACTTCGCTTGACACTGCCTTTTTCAGATGAGATATTTCTGGAAAAGTTTGGTTAGCATATATTGCACGGAATGCATAAATTTTCAGATTTTAATTGGACGATTTTCAACTGGATACTGATCAAAACACTTATCATCGTTCCATAATTCAAGGTTTGACGATGAAAGTATCTTAGTATCTTATAAAGCTCTAATATAACCATGTAATTCCGTTGCATATTTGAATGTTTTGTGTTTCCTAGCTGCACAAGAATATATATCAATAAAGCCAACCTTTACAGGGTGTCTTTAAACAAATGCGAGGGAGACGATTCCTCGATGAAAATAAGCAGGAGTAGTTCATATAAATTTTTTTCGAAATCGCCTTCCAAAGGCTTTATCTTGGGAGGTGGGACGATTTCGAAAAAAATTCATATGAACAACCCCTGCTCATTTTCATTGAGGAATCATCTTCAAAAGTCCCTCGCATTTGTTTACAGACACTCTGTATATAATGAGAAAACAGAAAAAATAATTAATATAGACTCAGTGAGATGAAATATCACTAGAACAAGATCGGTAAGGAAAACTCCTATATGTGTAGGTTGTGTGTATCGGCCGAAAAAACCATGTTTGAGCGCAAACCGGGTTTCCAGATTGACTTTATTGACCTTGACGCCAGCTGAAATAAAAGTGATGTCTCTAAGGAAGATAATTAATTTTGCGAAGCAAGTTATCTTTCTGGGCAAAATATAGCTCTTGTGTGGTAACGCACAGAAAACCTCATTGATCGCAGTGCAGAAATATAGTCACTGTGCCAATCAACTACAATTTAATCTTATATAAACAGACGCATATTTCAAAAAGGTTAAAATGTCCAGTTGGAATACGCCGGGCAGTTACGACAGTCAGATATTTTGCTGCCTAATGAGTCCTGACGCTGCAGAAAAACCTAAACTTCCATAGAACAACTCCAAATCTCGTGTTACTTCCGTGGAAATACCAACCTTTTAATTGCGGCACTTAGTTTTCAGTGACGTATTTTGAATAAATTACCTCGGTGGAAAATGAAAGGCGGCAGCTGAAAAATTGCTTCAGTGAACACACTTAACTTTTTAATTCCCGAATTTACTGGAAGCAACAAATCATTACGACTTTAAGGAGTGTTTCGTTACCCCGCCGTTTCAAGAGATTCCTTCGCTAAAGTAAAATGAATTAGAGGAGTTGCGCTCGAAGATTATGATAAATTTTTCATACTTGGGGATATAGGGAAACGGGCAAAAATGTGACGAAAATTGTTGGTATGGGAGAGTGTGCATAATTATTCATCTCGATTTTAATGAGTTTTTCGGCGAGAGAGGAACACTTTTCTGGTTTAACACACCAGGTCAAAGAAAAGCTAGATAGACTGATTGCAGCTTCAAAAGAGGAGACGCAACAAGATCTATATCGTTTCCAGAAAACGAATTAAGGTTGATTACTTTCCTTCTCACAGGTCATTGTTTTGTGATGTACCAGATGCACAAGATCGGTAAGGAAGACTAGACAATTTGTTAATGATCCTTGGGATATTACAAGGGGTTCCCGTTATATTTGTTGCAGAAACGACTGCTTCTCTAAAACTATTGGGTTGATTTGCCTTCTGAGAACTTTTTTTCTGATATTTCCTCAAGAGCCAGAAACAAGAGGAAATATGGAAAGCCTGAATAAATATCACGAACAACAAAACAAAATTATCCCAAACGAAAGTGAGGTAAACTAATGAGAACCAGTCAAAAGCTGCCTTCCTCTAGCTCGTTGAACGTGGTTCCATATTCCTCTGACTTAGCGAAAGGGTCAACAGCCCAACGGAACGACATAGATGATACAGGATAGAGCAGCTGCTTATTAATACACAAAGGAGAGCTTCTATTTACCATATGATGTTGATGCTACCGGATCACTTTGATCCTTTTATGCAAATTTGGATAAACCATTACCACCCCAAGTTGTGAGAATTTATCAACCAACTCGATAATAATTAGTTAATGATCCTTGGGATATTGCAAGGGGTTCGCGTTATGTTGCTCTAGAACGATTGGGTTGATTTTGCCTTTTGAGAACTTTTTTCCTGTTGATTGAGAACCTTCAAGACCTAGAAACAAGCGCCTATAGGGAACGACTGAATAAATATCACGAAATAACCCAGTTCAAAAATCAACTCAAAACAAAATTATCCCAAACTAAAGTGTGGAAAACTAATGGAAACCAGTCAAAAGCTGCCTTCCTCTAGCTCGTTGAACGTGTTCCATATTCCTCTGACTTAGCGAAAGGGTCAACAGCCCAACGGAACGACATAGATGATACAGGATAGAGCAGCTGCTTATTAATACACAAAGGAGAGCTTCTATTTACCTTATGATGTTGATGCTACCGGATCACTTTGATCCTTTTATGCAAATTTGGACTAACGATTACCACCCCAAGTAGTGGGAATTTATCAAACAACTCGATAATATTTAGTTAATGATCCTTGGGATATTACAAGGGGTTCCCGTTATATTGGTCGCAGAAACCACTACTTCTCTGGAACTATTGGGTTGATTTTGCCTTTTGTGAACTTTTGTTCTGATAATTGAGAACCCTCAAGACCCAGAAACAGGCGCAAATATGGAACGCCTGAATAAATATTACGAAATAACCCAGTTCAAAAATCTACTCGGAACAAAATTATCCCAAATGAAAGTGCGGTAAACTAATGGAAACCAGTCAAAAGCGGCCTTCCTCTGTCTCGTTGAACGTGGTCCCATATTCCTTCGACCAAGCGAAAGGGTCAACAGCCCAACGGAACGACATAGAAGATACAGGATAGAGCGGCTGCTTATTTATACACAAATGATAGTTCCTATTTACCATACGATGTTGATGCTACCGAATAACTTTGATCCTTTTATGCAAATTTGGACAAACTATCACTACCCCAAGTTGTGGGAATTTATCAACCAACTCGATAATAATTAGTTAATGATCCTTGGGATATTGCAAGGGGTTCGCGTTATATTGCTACTTCTCTAGAACGATTGGGTTGATTTTGCCTTTTGAGAACTTTTTTCCTGTTGATTGAGAACCTTCAAGACCTAGAAACAAGCGCCAATAGGGAACGCCTGAATAAATATCACGAAATAACCCAGTTCAAAAATCAACTCGAAACAAGATTACTTAAAGTGTGGCAAACTAATGAAAACCAGTCAAAAGATGCCTTCCTCTAGCTCGTTGAACGTGTCCCATATTCCTCTGACTAAGGGAAAGGGTGAACAGCTCAACGGAACGACATAGAAGATACAGGATAGCCCTATGCTTATTTATACACAAAGGAGAGCTCCTATTTACCATATGATGTTGATGCTACCGAATCACTTTGATCCTTTCATGCAAATTTGGACTAACGATTACCACCCCAAGTTGTGGGAATTTATCAAACAACTCGATAATAATTAGTTAAGGATCCTTGGGATATTACAACGGGTTCCCGTAATATTGGTCGCAGAAACTACTACTTCTCTAAAACTATTGGGTTTATTTTGCATTTTGAGAACTTTTTTCCTCATAATTGAGAATCCTCAAGACCCAGAAACAAGCGCAAATAGGTAACGCCTGAATAAATATCACGAAATAACCCAGTTCAAAAATCGACTCGGAACAAAATTATTTCGAATGAAAGTGCGGTTAACTAATGAAACCAGTCAGAAGCTGCCTTCCCCTAGCTCGTTGAACGTGGTCGCATATACCTTCGACTAAGCGAAAGGGTCAACAGCCCAACGGAACGACATAGAAGATACAGGATAGGTCAACTGCTTATTTATACACAAAGGAGAGCTTCTATTTACCATATGATGTTGATGCTACCGAATCACTTTGATCCTTTTACGCAAATTTGCTCAAACTATTACCACCCCAAGTGGTGGGAAATTATTAACCAACTCGATAAAAACTAGTTAATGATCCTTGGGATATTACAAGGGGTTCCCGATATATTGGTCGCAGAAACTACTACTTCTCTAGAACTAAAGGGTTGATTTTGCTTTTTGAGAACTTTTTTCCTGATAATTGAGAATCCTCCAGAACCAGAAACAAGCGCAATTAGGAAACGCCTGAATAAATATCACGAAATAACCCAGTTCAAAAATCGACTCTGAACAAAATGATCCCGAATGAAAGTGCGGTTAACTAATGGAAACCAGTCAAAAGCGGCCTTCCTCTAGCTCGTTGAAAGGGTCTGAACAGCCCAACGGAACGACATAGAAGATACAGGATAGAGCGGCTGCTTATTTATACACAAAGGAGTATCCGAATCACTCCGAATCACTTTGATCCTTTTATGCAAATTCGGGCAAGCTATCGCTACCCCTAGTTGTGGGAATTTATCAACCAACTCGATAATAATTAGTTAATGATCCTTGGGATATTGCAAGGGGTTCGCGTTATATTGCTACTTCTCTAGAACGATTGGATTGATTTTGCCTTTTGAGAACTTTTTTCCTGTTGATTGAGAACCTTCAAGACCTAGAAACAAGCGCCAATAGGGAACGCCTGAATAAATATCACGAAATAACCCAGTTCAAAAATCAACTTTAAACAAAATTACTCCAAACTAAAGTGTGGTAAACTAATGAAAACTAGTCAAAAGCTGCCTTCCTCTAGCTCGTTGAACGTGTCCCATATTCTTCTGACTAAGGGAAAGGGTGAACAGCCCAACGGAACGAAGATACAGGATAGCCCTGCTTATTTATACACAAAGGAGAGCTCCTATTTACCATATGATGTTGATGCTACCGAATCACTTTGATCCTTTTATGCAAATTTGGACTAATGATTACCACCACAAGTTGTGGGAATTTATCAACCAACTCGATAATAATTAGTTGATGATCCTTGGGATATTACAAGGGATCCCGTTATATTGGTCGCAGAAACTACTACTTCTCTAGAACTATTGGGTTGATTTTGCCTTTTGTGAACTTTTCTTTGATAATTGAGAACCCACAAGACACAGAAACAAGCGGAAACAGGAAACGCCTGAATAAATGTCACGAAATAACCCAGTTCAAAAATCGACTCGGAACAAAATTATCCCAAACTAAAGTGTGGTAAACTAATGGAAACCAGTCAAAAGCTGCCTTCCTCTAGCTCGTTGAACGTGGTCCCATATTTCTCTGACTAAGCGAAAGGGTCAACAGCCCAACGAAACGACCTAGAAGATACAGAATAGGGCGGCTGCTTATTCATACACAAAGGAGAGCTCCTATTTACCATATGATGTTGATGCTACCGAATCACTTTGATCCTTTTATGCAAATTTGGACAAACCATCACCACCCCACGTTGTGGGAATTTATCAGCCACACTCGATAATTTGTTAATGATCCTTGGGATATTACAAGGGCTCCCTGTTATATTTGTCGTAAGTTATTGAGCTTTTATGGCGCGGGTGGGGTCGAATATTGAGTGGCCTCGATATATAATGCTGACGTTGGGTTATCACTCAAGATCCCCTAGGATGCTACATTCTCTTGGAGGCGATGGAAACTCGAGGAATCTGCCGATAATGCAGCTTCCTGTAATGAACGGCGACATGAATTTTATCGATGTTTGTATTATGCATGGGATGCAACGAAAAAGTATGGAATGATGTGAAGGAGTGGTTCAATTAGTGGCTTAGAGTTAGGGGGCAGCTTTGATCTGGTGAAATCATTTTAAAGGATGACTTTCAGCTGCATGAGCAGTTTCGATGGTTTTTGTCTAAAGTTTTATTGTTTTATTTAGAAGGATTTTTGGAGAGAAGCAATTGTATTGACGAATTGAGCCGAAGTTAAGTTTAACATTGATGCATTCTGCGAATGCGATCAAAAATATACCATTGGAAAGGTTTGTTCAACTTCAATTGATCTGGTTCATCTGTGAATTTGTATTTAGCAATCGAGTAAAGACCTTGTTAAATTAATGGATTAAATATTCAATGAAGGGTTTTTCAATGAGAGGTGTTATTTTGAATAGCCGTTCGAAGCTGTTATTTTTTGACATTTGACAAGTAGAAACTACGCCATTCATAAAAATGGAACGATACACGTTTCAAGAACGCATTGAAATTACTGAAAGTCACTAAAGAAATGGTGAAAATTTGGCAGAGACGGTTCGTAAAACTCGAAAATTTTTGGGACGTCGTTAAGCACCTTGTTAGACCGCAATAAAGAAATTGGTGGAAAAATTCGAGCTGTTAGGACAAGTTAGTGATGTGAAGAATAAAACCCGTGCACGTCAATCAAGAACAGTCGAGAATGTTGCTGCTGTAGCCGAAAGTGTTGAAGAAAACCCAGTTTTGTCTATTCTTCGTCGTTCTTTGGAATTAGGCATTCCCAAAATGTATTTTGCATAAAAATTGGGGTCTTAAGGCTTAAAAAGTTCAGTTTACACAAGAAATCAAATCGGCTGATCATCAACAACGTCGTGTCTTTGCTGATTGGGCCACCGAGATCTTGTGATTCAACACCTTGCGACTTCTTCCTTTGGGGCCACGTGACAGAGTATACGCCAATAGCGCAGCGTCGATTCAAGACCTCAAAGATAAAATTCGTGAGGCTATCGAGGACATAGGGTAGCAACTTCGCGATTTGTTTATGGAAAATTTCATTGAAAGGATCTGGTCGTATAAGCGTGGTCGTGGTGGTCATTTGCTTGATGTTATTTTTCACTATCAACGGCATAGCTTCTTCTTTATAATGAAATAAAGATTCGATCATTCATATTTAAAAATGGCATTTTTCTTTGAATATCAAAATAACACCTCTTATTGGAAAACTCTTTATAAGAAACACTAGAGATTGTATCCTTCAAATCAATCAAACAGCGTTTCATCATTTTCAGTCATTTGGAAACGATATTTTCAAAATTTAGAGATCATACATATAATTGGTACTAGGTTCCAAAGTTCGAATATTTCAGAATTCAATATTTCCAGAAGTCACTGGAGACGCTATTAATCCTAGAAGGAAATATTGCAGACGGCAAGTTCCGCATTACACCACTTAACAACATCGATCGATATCTCCCTCAAATACCTTATTGCAACGCCTGTCTATCTCACCACTTTTTTCCACCTTTTGCATCCTCCAAGCTCGGTAAATAACCCGCTATAAATAACGCCATAATTTCGTAATACCCTCGCAAGGACGCCTTCGATTTTCGCGGGGATGACGGCGCTCTAATACGATCCCTATTTCAACCCCTCAATTATTTTTTCGTGTAAGAACAAGTTACGCTGCTCCTCTATTCATTTTTGAAAATGAAATAGGCAAGACCAACAAGGTCTCTTTAGTATCGGATGCTGGTCACTCAGGAATCGAAGGAAATGAATAGGCTAACAGTATTTTCTCCCCAACCGCATATTTCATAACTGGAATCGACTACCCGACAACATTGTCCAATCATCGTCCGTCAACAGGCCCGGAACTCTTCTGTGGTATAGGCAGATGCACTATTAGGATATAGTTTTCGGAGAAGGAAGAAACTGAAAGAGGAGCACCATGGAGGAATCTTCCGGTAATGAATCATTCAAAAATAACTCTCCGAATTTAAAACTTCCAAAAAGTATCTGGATCTCAGTAGGAATAAGTTACGCTTCTTCACTAGAATTTTTTGGATCACGTCGTCTCTTTAGGAAGTATATGATCAGCTCAGTTCCTGCTTATACAAGCAGAAACTGAGTAGTATGGATTCTGTGGAAAAGAGGAGGAAACTTCTGTTCACTTAGTTGAAGTCCTCGCCATTGCAAGCTTGCTCAAAGAATGTCTTGTACAGGAGAATCATCAAAAGAGAAGAGCGGATTCAGCTTCCTTGAAGCCTGCTCAGGTACTGGGCTTCATTGAGGCTCTCTAACTGTAGGGAGTTGTAGAGTAGTTACGAATAGAGTTCCAGCAAAAGAACAACATATAGTAAGGTAAGTATTACCTAATACAATATATAAACAATTAAACTCATAGTGAGCAGCCAAAGATATCACGTTCTCTGATTGTTAAGAAAGTTTTCATATGTATAGTTTAGAAGTACTGCGTTGATCTTATTGTAATCTATTTTTCTTTCAGTTTTCTAAGGTCTGCTTCTTCACTAGCTATTTTGGTGTCGATGACAGTTGATGTTCTTCCAAGGGAGACCACGATGTGTGTTTGTAGTCATGCGATGAGGTTCTTCAACGACGTTGAAACGTTGAGGCGTCTAGCCAGGTAGGCAGAAATAGCTCTATTTTTTTTCTTCTGTTATCATGAGTGTAGTGGCTATAGACCGGATTATATGCAATTGCATATGCATTTGTATATTTTAGACATCTTCAGAGGTATTTACTAGCCAAGATCCAGTTATGATGCATATTTTCGGTACATATTTTCATGCCTGCGTTCCGAAATGCAATAAAAGTGCCGACCCGACCAAATTCCACAATTTATTAATATAACTATGAAAGGAAATCCAGAGACTTATTGCACCAAAATACTTTGCACTTCGCACTTTGCATTCTGACAAATTTCAGAAGTGAAAATCAATTATACTGCACAACATTTCTCCCAACATTTAATTCCACTTCGCGCTTGACTTTTCAATTATGAATGCGTTTCGGGCAACGATATTCATTTGAAAATAGGAAAGTGGAAAGTTGCAAAGTATTTGGAGCAATAGACCCCAGGTTTCGAAGATTTGTGTCTTGTCGAGAGTTTTATTAATGGGACTGCAGAAGTTTTACCTGAAACTATAAGGAAGAACATAGCACCAAGGTTCAAATTCTGCCAAGTTACGTTCGTGATGTGAATAGAACCATTCTACATACGAAGACACTATAAATGATCGAAGGCAAAATTTAACAATTGAACATTTGAAACAATAATTCATTGTGACCGTTCACAGAAACATTCAATTAAATTCTAATAACATATCATCAAAAATTATTGATATGGTGATTTCAAAATAAGAATTGCTTTTATTTCCTAAGATTCATTATTCAATTTGGAATATTCTGCAGTTTTTCGTGCATATTTGGCATATTTTCGTGCTTATTTCAAGCATTTTTATGCATATTTCCATGCATATGTCAATATTTTTATGTTCCAAATAGTCTGATTTCTAGTGATGGCATACTCGAGAAATGCGATTCAAGGTTTCAGGCAAGTGACACCCAGCTCTGCACAGTCTGTCAGTCGCAGTGAAATGCAGTCTCAAATTTCACCACATTTTTCCACTTTTTGCGTCTTCCAAGCTCGGTAAATAACCCGCTATAAATAACGTCATAATTTCCTAATATCCTCGCAAGGTTGCCTTCGATTTTCGCGGGGATGATGGCGCTCTAATACGACCCCTATTCCAACCCCGCCGCATACATGCCCCGTTTAACGAAATCGAATTTGAATGGAAATTCTACCAGCTCCCACGAATTCCGAAATTATAACATTGTTTAGTGCGCTGCTTTCGACTAATCGATCAAGATTTATTGGATTAGGTTTCGTGTCAAACTTAATGTATTCGCGGGTGGCGAACTCTAGATGCAGGCAGAGCCCCGAGGTGAGTTCGGAACAACTTAGATGGAGCACACCGGTTTCGATTAGATCGAACAAGAATATCTATCTGTTCCTATCACAACGGTTAATGAATATTGGATGATCTTAGTATTTGCTCGAAACTTTTCCAATGATAAATACCTTGTCTTGTCGGTTTCTAGTTGATCTTCTTACACCATTTTAATTCGACTATACACCATTCGCAAATATGAATAGAGGAAGGGGGCTATGGTACCCTAACACCATTCGCCTTGTTCGGTGAAAAATGAGGTTAGAGTGTATTTTTGTTAGGCATATCGTAAATTGTTGTGATGGATACATTCCACTGCTGAGTAAAAGAGAGGAATGGGAATGGGAATTCAACGACTACAACCTCACAGAAAATACCGTAAAATGGTATAAAAAAGGTTCCAAAACTTCTACAGGAGCTGGCCAAGTACCAAGTGTGCACTGTCGATAGGCCCCTAAATGAGCGTCTTTCGAAAGCAAATCTTAGCTATCAAAAGATGTCTAGATATAAGTCTAAAAAGAAACTATCAGTGCGATATAGCCATACACTCGGATAGTCAAACATCTACTAAATCACTCAAAGATGATCTGGGAGTTCCGGGACAAACTGAATGACAAAAATAAGATCTTTTTAATCTGTGTTTCCGGCCATTCGGAAATCAAACGAAACGAAGAGGCCAATACACTTGCCAAATAGGGCGCACGAATGTAACTCCTTGACCCAGCACCCTTCTGTGGTAAAGGTAAATGTACCTAGAAGAATGTTTCTGGAGAAGGAGAAAGCCGAAAAAGACAAACCCTGGCGGAATCACCCAGAGATGGATCCTTCCACCAAGTTCCTTCGGAACTTTGAAACAGCTAGATACAAAAGATATCTGGATCTTGGTAAGGAATAATTACACATCCTCACTGGCTTTCTTACAGGACCCCAGGAAAAACCTGTTGAGAATGGGATTATCGGACATTGACGGGTCTAGATTCTCTGGGGAGGAGGAAAAACCCCCATTCACGTATAGTCCGTTTAAGAATGATTGACATCTCGGGTGGCTGTGGGAAATCGAAAATATGTTGGTATCGGTCCGTTCGGTGAATTTCGATTTGCCGATTTTAGGTTGGTGTTGAAAATATCACTGACTTTGACTTTTTCCAGTTTGAGTTAACCTATTGAAGATATTTCGAATTTATTTGTGAATATTCTTGATTTAATCGGCAAGTGGATTTAAATATCTCTTAAATCTACTTTGGTTTGATTACTGAATTGAAAATGGCCGGAATACAACCAGATACCTCTCACCTTACTGCAAGGGAACGCCAGGCAGTGTATCGGTGTTACTGCGAGTTCTTTAGGGATTCAGCAGATATTTCTGCTAGTATTAAACGCATTGTGCTGGTATTTCAGGTAAACGATCATGTACAATGTGTTTTCTGATTAAGTAATGAGTTTTTAAATTTCAGATTTCTCCTAGAACTGTCCTAGAATTTCGGAGAAAAAAGTAGAAGGCAAGTTGGTAGAGCCAGAGTTAGCACTGGAAGGAAACCTATTTCACATGATTATACCTTCAAAGAGACATTAAATGACATTATTTTTTCTAAAATCAAAAACAACGAGTATATCACTTTGGATATCATTTTTGAACTGGCTAAAAAGCACCTGGATTTCGATCATTTTATGTCAATACTTTATAGAATGATCAAAAAAATTGGTTACCAGTATGAGAAAGTTGATCGAAGGAAAACTTTTATTGATAAACATAAAGATATCGTGAATATACGGTTTTGTGGTAAATATCTTGAATACTTGAGAGAAAATGTTAAATTTGTTTATCTAGATGAAACATGGATATTTGAAAGTGGCAGTCAAATCCGCCAGTGGACATTAGAAAGTAATCCCAAAGGTTTGTTGATCAAATACCTACGACTGCTTCTCGTAAAAAAGTAATTTGGCAACGGCTACATGAACATAAGTTTCCTATAATTGATTAACTTAGGAATACTTAAATCCTTTGTTGGATTTTATAGAAAGTTGAATTGTTAATACAATTTTAATGTTTACTGTAACAGTTATTTTACATGTTATGTTCGCTTTGGAGCACTGCATTTAGAAGATAATTCTAATATGTAAATAAATAGTAAAATGTATAAGGCTATTATAAGTATTCCACTGTACTTTTAATAATTATTTTCAATGAATCTATGATTGTATATAATATTTCTATCTCCAATTAACAATAAAATTTTGGAATAATGTTCTGAATTAATTTTCTCACTTTTGTACAGAAGCTTATTTTAGTTTTTCACTGTGAATTGTCAGTTTTAAGAAACCTTGAATAAGTGTGTTCCTTACCCATATAGTAAGGATTGAAATAAAGATTTTATGCTAAAACTTTAACTTTCTATGAATTCCAAACACTCAAAGGAACTCAATCAACTTTTATCTAAAATAATACCGACAAGACCTAAATAAAGCTAAATTGACAATCGTTTCCATTAAAAGCCAAAATATTCACCATTTCTCTATTCTCGACTGAGTTCAAACAGTGTGTTATCTATTGGATCTAAAGAAATAGTAGGTACTTAATTAATATGATGGATATGTTAAATCAACAAACAAATACTGAATTATTCATATCAAACGTCACCAAAGCATATACAGGAATGAAATCATTATTTAATCTGTGCAATAGTATATTTTGAAACAAGTATGAATTTCATACAAAAATTGAAACATCTTGTGGTCCACATTTTTTCACTTCATTTAATTTTTCACCTTTGCCAAACAAGCTCTGTTTATTTTTTTAGCTATTCAATAAAATATTCCTCTTACTGAAACAGACAGAATCGGTGATAAGTTTATTAAAGTTATACAATTAACATACCCACTGAATAGATTCTTTTATTAGTGTTTTTGTCTTATTATGTATAACCAATTAACGAATTTGGCCACACATTTCAGAATATCAACAAGTTCTTACTGTTTCGTTTCACCAGTTTGGCTACCTCAGTTGAATTTGAGTTGAACACAATCATTTTTAGTTATAATTATGAAAGTTTGTCAGAGAAAAAGAACATTTATCTTAATTATCTTCAATAGAGTCTCAATCTTCATGGGTGAATTATGAATGACATCTCATTAGAGTACTTCGATAGTTTATAGTTTTATTTATTGAGGCAGCGATATAGTAATAGAACCTGAATCCCATTGATTGAACTGGACTGAAATAATAAATGACTGTTTATTTTTCATGATATTCATAAGCTTAGGGGCTATACTTATTCTGGTTTCCTCGCTCTTTAGCTGCAATTTGCAAATGATGGTAAATACGAAAATTTGTCAAAACAGTGTCAGAAATTATATACTGCTGGTAGGTTTAGAGATTTACACAATCCTAATGTTATTTAAGAATCAGAAACATTCTCAAGCTCAGAAATTTGCTTTGGAAAACAAAAATATTGTATTAAATATGTTTTTAGGTTATGTTTTTTTATTTCCCTTCTTTGACTGATGAACCCACAGAAATTTTTAGTGACTTTTTAGTAACTAGAAATAAAGCCCCGACTGGACGTTCATGGCATGCTTCGATGTCAATAATTCTTAAACGGACTATAGTCACGAAATACTTTGGCATTGCGAGCCTAAGGAGAGAACGCCTTGGGCGAGAAACTTGTTAAGGTGAGAAACTAGCCTCGTTGAATCCTTCGCAGATAGATCGTAGATTTCTGGCACTAAAGGGTAATCTATGAAGGGTGTTATAAGAACAACTCTTTAAGGGGGCTTAATAGACCTTGAGGTCGCAGTGAACTGTACCCCTTTTCAAACTAAAGGGTGTCCCAAAATTAACGCAAGATTTGAATTTGCCGCCATTTGTGCAGTGAAGTGTTGGCAACCCTGAAAAAAAAGCAATTTGACAGCTAACAGTATAGGGTTATTAAAAATGGAGCGTTACACGACAGAACAACGTGTCTTCATCAATAAAGAATATTTCCAAAATAGTGAAAGCTTGGCGGCTGCAGTTCGAAAATTTCATACAAAATATGGTCGGAATAGTGTTTTAACTTCGTCAACTGAGAGATTAATTGAAAAATTCATGGAGACTGGATCCGTTGGAGACGCCAAACACACTGTATGGTGTGGATTTTGTTCTGGAGGCATAATTGGGCCATATTTTTCTGAAAATGATGCTGGTCAAGCAGTGACTGTTACTGGTGCTCGATATCGCGACATGATTACACAGTTCTTTCTGCCAAAATTGGATGATATTGATGTGTCCAATATGTGGTTTCAACAAGACGGTGCCACATGTCATACAGCCCGTGAAACAATTCAATTACTGCATGAGACATTTCCAGGTCGTGTACTCTCTCGTTTCGGTGATCAAAATTGGCCTCCTAGATCGTGTGATTTAACACCATTAGACTTCTTTTTATGGGGTTATTTGAAATCACAAGTCTATGTCAACAAGCCCACAACCACCCGTGCATTAAAGGAGGAGATTCAACGCTGCATCAACGAAATTCAGCCACACTTATGCAGAATGGTCATGGAAAATTTCAACACAAGAGTGCGCATGTGCATGCAAAGCCGTGGAGGCCATTTGTCCGATGTGTTATTCCATACATAACCCTATCCTATGTACTTTATGAGTCAATAAAAATATAACTATCAAAAGACTAAAAACGGCGTTTTCTATTCAATTCAAATCTTGCGTTAATTTTGGGACACCCTTTATAACTATAACTACATTCCACTGCGATCTTGAGGTGTATTGTGACTCCCACCAGAACTGTTTTCGCCACTGCGCAACAGCTCTGAAGAACTCCAGTATATGGAAGGTCTTCCAAGAGGCCAGATCCGCGTTCGTCCTGTCCAATACATATTTTGAGCAGGTTGGTGACTCATTCTACAAAGTTAGTGAAAACGAGTTTCCTCCTCTTCCATACAAAATCTATACTCGTCAGTTTATGGTATAAAACTTATCCTCATCATATGCTTCCTAAGGCGACAATGTCCAGTTAGAAGGCCAGTGTGGAGGAGTAATTTATTCCTACTGAGATCCAAATACTTTTTGGACATTGCAGTTTTGAAGTTCCGATCGAACTTTCTGGAATGATGAATCTCAAGCTATGTAGCGCTAGTATACCTAAATATTCTATGTACGCATAACCTCAAGAATATCAAATTTTTTGTCTTCAGTTTCCAGATTGCAACACTAGGGTTAATTAGTCCTGACATGAACGAAGCAACACTCATATAATTGAAGTATGTAGTACTATCCCCTGAGTTCCTGATCATTCTGGAGTGCAGGGTAATGAAATGGCTGATCAGCTAGCAAGAGAGGGGGGTTAGCCCCCTTCATTGGACCAAAGTCATTCTGCGGCTTCCCAAGAAGCCACTAAGCAATGGTGGTTAAAGATTGGGAACAAAATAGAAAGACAAAGATAGGCTAAGTCATTCCTCTTATATTCAACGAGCTGGACTAAAAAAGTTCCCTCACCTAGTGAATCAGAACTGAGGCAACTGACAGGCATGCTCTCGGGAAAACGACGGTACCTGTCGCTTCTGTCAAGAAGCCACTGAGACAGCTGAACACTTGCTATGGAAAGGTGAAGCTGTCCTTGAGAGAAAGCTGCGTCATCTTGCCTCCTATTTCTTAAAGCAGGCACAAGTAATCGGTGCAGCATCCAGAAAAGTAGTTGATTTTATCAAGGCCTTGCTAAGTGACAGGCAAAAAGCACGGGGTTGCACAATAGATCTTTAGGTCAGGGTGCAGCAAGGTTAAATATAGCCTTATCGTCCCTCCTCTAATGTAATCTAATCCAATACCCTGAGTGAAGCTTCTAAAAAAAGAGCACCTAACCCTCTCATGACACATGTTCTAAAAATTTTCCAATCCACTTCAACACTGACAACCCATCCAAAGGTTTAAGCAGACCGTGAAGCAGACCCCATATCGTCCTTATTCTCCATTTCGCAGGTTGGCAACCGTTGATCCAACAAAACCAAAATCCGGCACGGAGCCGAGCGTGGCCACGTGCCGTTCGCGATTTATTTATTTTGCATTCAGGGTGAAATCGCCGCACTGGTAATCCGACGTTGCCTGGCTGCTTCCTATTCCGGACGCTGCCGTCAAAATAAGACCTTATATCTGGGACGCAAAAGAGAGATCTGTCTATTCTTATCGAAATTTACCGTCCGGATGTAATCCCCTTGAACGTTCATGCAGTTTTGTCGTCACCACCGCGCCCGGATTTGATTATGGTTGTCGCGTTCCCTCTGTTCGGTTTTCTGCACGTCGAGCGGTGGCCATTTTGGCGTTTACTGCTTTCGTCCTGCCGTTTCGTTCGAATGAGAAGGAGGAAAAAGTTGAGGGAAGATCTCACGTGAATTTAGAAGCTTTTGTGCGTTTATATTGGACATTGTACCTTGTATTATTGAAATACTGTTTGGACTATTTCCATCTTTTTTTGCTTCTTGTATTCAACATTATGGACAGCATTCACAAGCCGTCACTAGAAAAACACTGGCCATTTTGGCTTTCATCCTGGGTTTGAATGACGTTACGTATCTGGTAGAAGGATAAGAAGGTGTACTTAGGTGGCAAAAATTAAGGGAAGACTTTACGGGAAATTGTATGCTTTGCGTGTTTGTTCATTCTAATAATTGCAATAATAAGAGATGATGTGGATGTATTAACTACATTCGTTCACAACAACGAGGAGTTTAGTTTCTTCACTTGACCCGTGTATGAATAATCCAAAATCACAGAGCCACCCTCGGAGCCACCAGATTTCATGAGACTATGTATAGTCAGTTCTCTAAAGTTTGAGTGCATAGTAGGCGTTTGTTTATTTATCTGAATTGTCAGTATTTGCTGTCATGATGTAAAATAAAGTCAACGTTGCGAATGTACCCGGCTGCGTCCGACGAGCTTGCGAGTTATCAGAGAACTTTATGCGATATTAACAACATTGCGTATAAATCCTGACAAGAAAATAAACAACATTACCTAAAATTTTAATATACATAGTGTCAGTTGCAGGAACGCCCATTAAAATTTAAAGGTCCATTAAACACTTAATCCTCCATTATTACAAGGAACTAATGGAGGATTAAGGGTTTAATGGACCTTTAAATTTTAATGGACGTTCCTGCAACTGAGCAATAGTGGAATATGCCAGATTACCATGGCCAACCGACGGCTCAAACTTTCGTGAACGGGCTATAGTGTTATTATGTATTAAAAACGCATGCTCACCTGCTAGCTTGGTGAGACAGTCAATTTTCAGGTATCAGGTAATCATGGAACATAAAAACATTTCTTACCTCACGTTAATTCTTCAAGCTGATTTTCACAAATATGTTGGACGATATTCTCAAAATTCAGTTGTCAGATGGACATTTAGCATCAGAATTAAAATTATTATTTTGGTAGCTTCAAATCGTCTGTAAAAGCCATACGGCCGAAGAAAAGTGTCTGAGAGTATAAGAGACTTAATTTTGAAGATATTGTCTAAAAAATACAGGGAGATCAACTTGGAAAATTCACGTCACAGCTTCAATGTACCTTAATGATCTGATAACTTAAATTTGGCCGTCTAACCATGGTCCAAAAAGGTGGGTTCTTTCTACATACTTACACTACTCAATCGTCCACATTTCGTTCGTCAGAAAATACGTGACGGTTGGTGGCCCTGGGATCTTATTTTATAATTATAAGTAATCGTTACGTTCATGAATTCACAAATATTGTCAGTATCATAAATATAATGAAGTATTACTTGCGCAGATCTCCAAAATTATCAGGCATTCGCCCTTTTTCAAATACTGAAAACTACATTCTTGTTACGGAGAAACGACGAAACATAGGTGAACTATAAACCACCTAACTCACTGGGCATTTCTACCTCATTTTCATTCAAATTCAGCAGAAAACAGTAAAGAGAAACTATCCGTAGAAATCAATTTGTACCAGAAAGCAAATGAGGAAAAGATAAAAGATCAGCGTACAGCATCTCTCCAAGGATGAAATGTACGTAGCAACGAAATAATCGACCAAAAACATTACCATATAAATCGCTCTTCCATCCATATGTAGGACATTACTTTACATACGAGATAAAAGCCACCTCTAATTCAAAACCTAAAAACGGAAATTACTCTGTGAATATTTCAGCTGCCCTTCTTTTGAATGCTGCGCTCTCTTTGAAATGCTGGTGTGCATTATCCGATCCATCTGGCGAAGCAACAAGCGATAGTTTTGACGGCACCGTTCATAAATGAATATTTCGTTAAGCTGGTTCAATGCCTAATCGAACAGGCCATAATGGACGGGTGAATTTACCAACCATCGACAACTTGACACTTAATTTTCTATGCTATCATTTTGTCCCAATTGCTGTTTTAGGTGTTTCGAGCTGAAAGTGGTTTCGGGCAATTACATTACATAATTGATGAAGAATTCGTGATCGAGTTCCATTATTTCCGCCGGGCTATAGTTAAACGATTATTAAAATGAAAATTGAAGAAAGCCCTGGTGTGTACAGAAATATTTAAGCCCTTGTTCATATTGGAAAACGGTGGATCAAATTTGAGTTAGCGGAGTTTCCAAACTGAGTATTCATTTATGACTTCAACAGTTCAGTTTGAACCTTCAACATAACCCCAAAGTTGTCAGTTTTGAAGTGATTGTTTCGGAAGTAATCTTCTACCAATATGAACAAGCATGCAGAAATTTATATCAAGTTTTACATAGTTTGAAAATAATGGAAATATTATAATTATGATAATTCTTTTAAGAACTTCAGTCAAATATAATAATAATTTCCTATTTTATCAACTGAAACTCTACAATTACAAATACGTATTTCGTATTTCGCTTCCCACATTTTGTCATTGTGGTCTTATGCTTCTTTTACAATCCATAAAATATAAAACGAATAGTAAAAACTTGCACACGAATTGAACGTAAAAAAACCACATTCTCAACGATGAACAAGATAGAACGAATGAGCATATCTCGTAAAACCCAAAAGTCGAGTTTAAGGATGAGGTAAAGTTATATATAAAATAAGCCAACAAAGAATGAAAGCGAATCTCAAAAAATTCACAAAACAACACTTTAGGGGTACTTCGAACCAAGTTCATAGGCCTACACGAAGAACGTATAAAAACTTTATTATACTCAGGTAGAACAACTTGATGAAATTACTCGAAAAAAACAGTTTCTGTTGTAACTCCCACATGGTTATTTCAAATGTAATTAATTCACTTTGAAGCTATGATAAAAAAAATGGCCTCTTAGGCTAGTTATTACGTATTCGAAGAAATAAAGCTTTGTACTGTTTACTTCAGCATCTTCTTCGGTTTTTTCTATCTAGACATGCTGTGTCGAAAAAAAATTATAAACAGCCAACCAGTAATCGAAATATCAGTTCAGAAGGGAATTAATGGAACACATATAATACGAATGTTAGTAAATCATTTTTATATTATATTTGTTGCATTCTTTCTGAAAAAAACGTGAGTGAAAAAAAATTATGTTAGATTCAAACACTCTAAATAAAAATTCTACATTCCATGTACTTATTAATTCGTTATATACATCTAATCCATTACGTAATTAATGAGTTTTGCCTAATCGGTTATCTCTAACTATACATTTAATGAATATACATCATTTCGTACGTAAATATTCCTCGATACATACATACGTACTTATGATTAAATGGGACAGTCATGTTAGCTTTATTGCAACAATTTCAGTTCTACTATTCATTCTTATTAAATAAATAGATACAGTCCACTCTATGTTCATTTTCTGGTTTATGACGATGTTGAAACAGACCTCGTTAAACCCGAATCGCATGTTTCAACAGAGTAATGCAAAGGCACAAGTCTAGAAAGGACGATTAGTCTGAAAAATGAGGACTTCATGTCATTTATATCTCTGAACGTTTTCACAAATGAAAATGAACCTCTGCTGAACTTTATGACGGTTGGATTGCTTTGAGTGGCCGAAATTGAAATGTATGGGCCATGTCAAATTAATTTTGAATTTTGTCAATGCTCAAATTATTAGAAATCAATTTGGATATTTATTCTACGTAGTGCATCAAGATTAATTCGAGATATACTCGAAGCGTATGGAACGATTTAGTGTGTGTCATTAGGATTGTCCAGATGTAAAGCTGGTGCCACTAGGAAAATGTTAAAATTGAGAAACTTCTTGTACCAAAGGAGTAATGCAAAATAAGGGTTTCTTGTGGGTCCCGGCAAGAAATTAGGGCTTCAACGCTGGTATGACATTGTTGCAAGAGCTGTGTAAATTTCACCAGATCTGATCATTATTTAACCCCGTGTCGGACAACGAGGACGCTTTTTCACGCGGCGATTCACATTGATACGAGTTCCTACCGCCAAAACTGACATCGTTGTGAGCGAGCAGGAGATCAGGTTAGGAAGGGATTTAAGGGTTGTAGAACTTTCTTGACTCAGGTGAGGAAAGGACGCAAATAACTTTGGCTATGAATCAGTGATAATATGACAGAGCTGGTACATGACCTCGCTAAACTCAAATCGCAACAGTTTCAATAGAGTAATGCAAAAGTACAGGGCTAAAAAGGACCAATAGTCTGAAAAAATGAGGACTTCATGTCATTTATTTCGTTGAACGTTTTCACAAATGAAAATGAACCTCTGCTGAGATTTATGACGATTTCAGTGGTCGAAATTGAAATGTATGTGCAATACATTAAATTTGTATGACCTGACTTTTCCAATTATTAGAAATTGATTTCTATGTTGTGAACGATATAAATATGATAAAAATTACCACAGATTGACACAATCGAATTGTCACCTAAATATCAAATTCTTGCCATTTGTAACCTTGTATATGGCTGGTAAAATAGAATCATTCTGGACAACACTAATTTTGAATTCGTTCATTTTTTCTCTCCGTTGTATACTTAAGGGGCAGGATTTCAGTTTTCCATAAACAATGGTTTTCTGCTGCGATTTTAATATTAATTAATTCTGAAAAAAATTATTGAGCACTTATGTATGCAGGAATTGATTTCTTTCGTGAGGAAATTGATTGACTGACGTCACTAAGACGCTGTTGAAATCGGGAAGCTTTTTATACAGAACTATAATGCTATACAGGGTGTTCCTAAATTGAACGTACAAACGAAAAGGGGGGATTCCTTAAGTGAGTTTAAGAAAAAAAAGTCCCATAAACATGGGGTCGCAAACGTTTCGTTTTCGAGATACAGGGTGTTAAAGTTTTAATCAAAAACATGTGTTGATTATACGAGTTTATCGAATCTTTATGAATCATCGCTACATATCAGGAAAATTTCCATAAAAACTGACACTGAATTCATTCACCACAGCTTACAGTGGCCTTCCCATCATAATTTGGATTTTCACGAGGATTTCGATAGAATCGTTCAACATTTTTTTTCTCGAAATCGTTGGTAGATACGACAAAACTACAAGAGACCAAAAAGTTTAGTATAAGAACAAAGCTTCTTTTTACATTTTTTCAAATTAACAGTTGCTCCCCAAAAAAAAGTTCTGCAGAAGAACAGGTGGCAGTGTTCCAGAAAAAATATCACCCTGTAGATCTTCTATCGAAATTGCCATGTCACGTAGTGAGAACTCTCAAATGTAATATCTATGCCAAATTTCAGTTGAATATCTTGTGAAGTGTAGATACTATGAGAAAAAACTTGAAAAAAATTCAAACTTCAACACTCTGTATCTCGAAAACGAAACGTTTGCGACCCCATGTTTATGGGACTTTTTTTTCTTAAACCCACTTAAGGAATCTCCCCTTTTCGTTTGTACGTTCAATTTAGGAACACCCTGTATAAGAGTTATTGGCTATTGAAAATCAAATTTCACCAGAACAGTTGAATTTTATAATTTACTCCGTGTCTGGCAATAATGAGACTTTTCCACACGGCGATTTCCATTGGTACAAGTTCCTAGCGGTGAACTTAAGTGAGAAAGGACCAATAGGATCAGTTAAGGTAGGGATTTAAGGATATTATTACGCCTTCGACTTGAGTAAGAAACAGCTGGACGGAAAAGACGTTGAAAAGAGTCAGTAATTTGTGTTAATGAACTGTAATTTGTATAAGACTATATTGTTTTACAAAGACAAATTTTCAATCATACTCTTTTAGACAACATCGATTCATAAAAATCCTTTCTATATTTAACAAACTATCTTGAACATGGCTTTGCTAGTATACGCTCACCCTTTCGAGTGAATATTTTGAGAAAAGCGATGTGCTAACAGTAAACTCTTCTTGAATTTCCTCAAATTGTGTTCTGCAAATGATTGTATATTAGTATTAGTATCTTTGCGACAGAAAAGTTTTAATTATATCTGGATGTTCAGATTCAATTATTCCGAATATACGACTATAAATCTCCGGTGAAATAACATTTTTCCAATTTTCCAATTCCAATTTTTTCTCATTACGTTTATCATTTCGGAATAATGAACCCACTGATCGGATAAAAGTTCGTGAATGGCACGGACGACAAGACATTTCTGAGAGAGTTATTAGCCATGAAAAAGTAAATTTTACCCGATATGATAATTCTCAGAATTCACCCCGTGTGTGATTACAATAACGTTTTTTCACACGGCGATTCTTACAGGTACAAGTTCCTACCACCGAACTTGAATGATAATCTCATTCTGAAAGAAGACTGATGAGATTAGGTTAGCCAACAAACAAACAAATTATCTTATAGCTTTGTTTCGCTAAAATTTTATGCTGCGCAATATGATTATGTTTTCGTCCCTGATTATTATCAATCTTTGTGACAGAAAAGTTCTAATTATATCTGGATGTTCAGATTCAATTATTCCGAATATACGGCTATAAATCTCCCGTGAAATAACGATTTTTCGAAGGGGGGCTTACAGTCTGAATCTCGTAGGTATTACGGAGACCATCTCATTACGTTCGTTCGTGCCTGATTCGATGCGAAGTTAGTTTTTCGCAGAGACTGATGAGAGTTTCAATGCATGTGGCAGCAGTTTCGCTTGAGGAGTGTCCTGCTTTATTATTTCGGAATAATGAACCCAGTGATCGTATAAAAGTTCGAGAATGGCACTGACACGAGATTTTTCTCGAGATTTTCATGTTGTTCATTTATATGATTCCGAATTCGCCTAGTTGTCTAATCGGTTTCGAACCACTGTTTTCATAGGTTTTCGAGGAAGCTGAATCCGATAATAATACTTTCGAATCAATATCTGCAAGCATTTAGAATCCCACCGTTCAAATGGCGTTTTTTCTAAAACTCGATATTTCAAACTTTCATAATATCCGTTTGAACATCCGAAAAGTAAAATCAATTGCATATTCTTTTTCAGTCTTTAGTTCCCTTCAATATAAGCACATAAAATGATTATCCACAATTCTGAAGTTTTGGACGAAAAATGACTAAGTGGATGACCCACCCTGAAACGCTTTATTTCAGCATTTTGCAGAAATTCTGTAGGATCTACAGAAACGGTTATTACTGATTATTATTAAGCTCGGTCTAATGAATCGATTGACCGATGCAATTTATCGATCCGAAGAGGCACTCTCGAATGCAAGTCGAAAATGAAAAATTTAACACCTATAAACTGAATTTATTTGAAAAGTATGAAAAATTTTATTGACTTTTTTTCTATAGGTTTTCGAGGTAGCTCAATCAGAAAAAAATACTTTCGAATCGATATCTCCAAGCGTACAAAATTTCACCGTTTAAATGGCAATCCCCCCAAGTCTCGATATTTCAAACCTTCATAATTTCCGTTTGAACAACCGGAATGAAAAATGAATTGTATATTTTTTCAGTCTGTATAATATGCCAGCAAATATCTAGTGAATTACACAATACTTTGTTTCAAACATCATTTCGAAAATAATAATAAATGTTTAGAATCGATAAATATTCTAATACATTCTTCGCTACAACAACTATGTTATTATTTCGTTTTAATTATCCCCGAATAATTTTATTTTTTAAATGCAGAATATTTAACACAAGCAAGTTGGGTGAACGTGATCGAAAGAATAGTCATACTACAAGCAGAATAACGAAGTATTAGCTCTCAGGGAGATATTCTTCACCCACAGTATATTTCTCAGGAAGGAAAGGGTCTTAAAACACTTCTATTTGTGGAACCTTTATTGCATCATCTTGGTTACATGTTTCGGCGATTCCGCCATTATCAAACCAAAGATTCTGAAAATTCACAGTTTTAAGTAGAAACAACATAACATGTCTGATGAAATGTGAACTCTTGTTAAGTTAAAAGATACAAGTAATATAACTATAATGTACGATGGATTTGATGTTTAGTGTGGTAAAAAATTTTTTGTTTATAAACTTACGATTATTCGGTTCCAAAGTCATATGGTAAAAACATTATCTCAGGTCAAAAGGTTTAAAATTAAAAAATGTAGAGGACAGAAACACAATAACACATTAAAATGAATAAATAAAATAAATAGGGATAAAATTGGAAATTTAAAAACATTGTATATCTAAAATGACAAACAACAGAAATTGACGATAACAAGTGACAGACAAACCGACGCATATGGGGACACCTTTATCCTTTCAGACGAAAGTAGGCCCGAATTAGAGGTATTACCGAGATGCAGTGGTGTACGAAGAGAAATTAAAATAGCAGTTTGTACGTATCCTTAACACTGCCAGTCAGCATGGTATTAAGTGTTTTACATTCTGCGCTGCTGTGGTGTTTGAAAATTTCTATTTCTTCTAAGATTTCTTGTTTGTTGTTAAATTCACAGTGGTGGATCAGTTTCGCGTTGGTGTCAATGTCAAACTTATGGTTTTCCTCTCTCAAGTGGCAGCCAAATATCGATTTATCATTCGATGGATTTTTAGCGCTGACCAGATGTTCCTTCGTCCTCGTTCTTACGGATCTGCCACTTCTCCCCCATATACCACATTACAATTGGGTTCGCCACATTCCAATCTGTACACGCCCGGTTTATCCAAAGGCTCAATGCGGCTTTTGTTTTTGATCAAGAACTGTTGCAACCTATTCTGGGACTTGAACGCTACTCTCTGGAATTTTCTATCTTCCCGATAACATTTGCTATTTTATGTGAAATGCTGCCGTAAATGGAATGCAGCAATATTTCAGGTCTACGTCGGTATTTTCCTGTGCAGTTGACGAAGTTGGTGTATCTGTGTGCTGTCTCCTCTTTTTCTCAATAAGTTGGTCGATGATATTCTCTTGGTATCCATTAGCTACCGCCAGATATTTCAGTGTATTCAACTCTTCGTTGTAATCTTCTTGGCCTAACGGGATCTTAAGCAATCTATCTATATAATTGTTGAAGGCCGCCATTTTATGTCCCATGTAGTGACAGGATGTTTTTATTAATTGTCGTGGCTGTTTGGGTGGGTTTCCTATATATACTAAATGAAAGTTTGTTCAAATATTTCCTGATAGTGAGGTCTAAAAAGTTGATTTTGTTGTTTGACTCGACCTCCAATGTGAAGTTGATATTGAGGTGTAGTTTGTTCAACCATTCGTGGAACTCCATCAATTCTTCCTGACTGCCACACCACGCTATTAATATGTCGTCCACATATCTGAACCAGAAGAGGATCTTATCTCTGAAGGGGTTATCTGGTATGAAAATTAGCTTCTTTTCGAAGTACGACATGAAAAGTTCAGCAAACAAGGGAGAAAGACAGTTTCCCATAGACAGGCCGTCCTGCTGTGTAAAAATATCATCCTCAAACTTGAAAAAGTTCTGCTCGAGGCACAACTCTGTCAATTGAGAGACACAGTCTGCAATATCATCCGAAAGTACAGAATTCATAAGTCTTTTTTTGAATATTTGTAATGTTTGTGGGACTGGTACTGACGTAAACAGATTACTCACATCGAAAGAGGCAAGGATAGTGTTATCAGGAATATGTATATCTCTTATCCTTCTTATCAGATCTAACGAATTATTGACACTATATTCTGACTTGAAGTTGATCGTGGAGGTTAAAAACTTGCACAGATATCTTGATAGTTTATAAGCCAGACTACCACAGAACGATACGACTGGTCTGATCGGGATGTCCTCCTTGTGGACCTTCGGGAGACCATATAATCTAGGGGTGGTGAAGGACATAGGTATTAGTGACTTCCAATTCTCGCACAACCGAGGGCCCAAAGTCGAAAGAGCTTTCTTGAACTTGATATTGTATTTGTTAACATATGTCATTGATGTTTTGTTGAAGCTATTTGTGGAAAGGAATGTATGTACTTTCTGTATGTATTCACTTTTATTTAAAATCACCAAACAGTCACCCTTGTCTGCTTTCGAGAAAAACAAATGATTTTCTTTGATCTTTCGAGTAATGTTCGAGAGATTCTGTCTCAAATCGCTGACATACTTGGGTGTTTTAAATTTAGTTCTCTTGAATTTATCAAGGATTGAAATAATGTGACCGCGTATCAGATGTGGATTAATAATTTTGTTTGATTTCAAGAATGTCTCGACTGCCACGACCAGATTCTCAGTTATGAGTGACTTGTTATAGCTCGGGATGGAGAATTTTAGGCCCAGGTTCAGCAGTTTTGTTTCCGACTCGCTGAAAGCTGTACCTGACAGGTTGAGTATTGGTTTTTCTGAATTTAGTTTCGTTCTCAAGAATATTACTGGAACTCTGATTTACACACAGGTTTGTTAACTTATCGATTTTTTGTTTTTGGATTCTGGCACTCTTGTGTTTGAGATTTGAAAGTTTAGTTTTGTTGGTGGCCACAAGTTTGTTAAATTGATCTTCAGGTAGCTTACCCCTCAGAACATCCGTTACAATCTTCAGTTTCCTATTATTTATATGGAGATGTCGGTACCATTTCCTTATCTCCCACTTAGCAACTTTCTCTTCAAATGTTGACTTGATGTTGTGTAAAAATATCATCTCTCTTAAGTTTTTATCCTAAGCCATGTCGGTGTCAAGTCCCTCTCTAAACAAATCCTACAGAACTCGATGTGACCCCTAAACCTCTGTGACTTTGACGATAATCTACCATAAATGCGGGAAAGAAAGGCCAGACTCGCCGCTAACATAATTTCATAGAATCCCATGTTGAAGTGTTGATGATACTCAGGAAGGAAAGGGTCTTAAAACACTTCTATTTGTGGAACCTTTATTGCATCATCTTGGTTACATGTTTCGGCGATTCCGCCATTATCAAACCAAAGATTCTGAAAATTCACAGTTTTAAGTAGAAACAACATAACATGTCTGATGAAATGTGAACTCTTGTTAAGTTAAAAGATACAAGTAATATAACTATAATGTACGATGGATTTGATGTTTAGTGTGGTAAAAAATTTTTTGTTTATAAACTTACGATTATTCGGTTCCAAAGTCATATGGTAAAAACATTATCTCAGGTCAAAAGGTTTAAAATTAAAAAATGTAGAGGACAGAAACACAATAACACATTAAAATGAATAAATAAATAAATAGGGATAAAATTGGAAATTTAAAAACATTGTATATCTAAAATGACAAACAACAGAAATTGACGATAACAAGTGACAGACAAACCGACGCATATGGGGACACCTTTATCCTTTCAGACGAAGTAGGCCCGAATTAGAGGTATTACCGAGATGCAGTGGTGTACGAAGAGAAATTAAAATAGCAGTTTGTACGTATCCTTAACACTGCCAGTCAGCATGGTATTAAGTGTTTTACATTCTGCGCTGCTGTGGTGTTTGAAAATTTCTATTTCTTCTAAGATTTCTTGTTTGTTGTTAAATTCACAGTGGTGGATCAGTTTCGCGTTGGTGTCAATGTCAAACTTATGGTTTTCCTCTCTCAAGTGGCAGCCAAATATCGATTTATCATTCGATGGATTTTTAGCGCTGACCAGATGTTCCTTCGTCCTCGTTCTTACGGATCTGCCCACTTCTCCCCACATATACCACATTACAATTGGGTTCGCCACATTCCAATCTGTACACGCCCGGTTTATCCAAAGGCTCAATGCGGCTTTTGTTTTTGATCAAGAACTGTTGCAACCTATTCTGGGACTTGAACGCTACTCTGGAATATCTTCCCGATAATAGAAGTGTTTTAAGACCCTTTCCTTCCTGAGTATCATCAACACTTCAACATGGGATTCTATGAAATTATGTTAGCGGCGAGTCTGGCCTTTCTTTCCCGCATTTATGGTAGATTATCGTCAAAGTCACAGAGGTTTAGGGTCACATCGAGTTCTGTAGGATTTGTTTAGAGAGGGACTTGACACCGACATGGCTTAGGATAAAACTTAAGAGAGATGATATTTTTACACAACATCAAGTCAACATTTTGAAGAGAAAGTTGCTTAAGTGGGAGATAAGGAAATGGTACCGACATCTCCATATAAATAATGGAAACTGAAGATTGTAACGGATGTTCTGAGGGGTAAGCTACCTGAAGATCAATTTAACAAACTTGTGGCCACCAACAAAACTAAACTTTCAAATCTCAAACACAAGAGTGCCAGAATCCAAAACAAAAAATCGATAAGTTAACAAACCTGTGTGTAAATCAGAGTTCCAGTAATATTCTTGAGAACGAAACTAAATTCAGAAAACCAATACTCAACCTGTCAGGTACAGCTTTCAGCGAGTCGGAAACAAAACTGCTGAACCTGGGCCTAAAATTCTCCATCCCGAGCTATAACAAGTCACTCATAACTGAGAATCTGGTCGTGGCAGTCGAGACATTCTTGAAATCAAACAAAATTATTAATCCACATCTGATACGCGGTCACATTATTTCAATCCTTGATAAATTCAAGAGAACTAATTTAAAACACCCAAGTATGTCAGCGATTTGAGACAGAATCTCTCGAACATTACTCGAAAGATCAAAGAAAATCATTTGTTTTTCTCGAAAGCAGACAAGGGTGACTGTTTGGTGATTTTAAATAAAAGTGAATACATACAGAAGTACATACATTCCTTTCCACAAATAGCTTCAACAAAACATCAATGACATATGTTAACAAATACAATATCAAGTTCAAGAAAGCTCTTTCGACTTTGGGCCCTCGGTTGTGCGAGAATTGGAAGTCACTAATACCTATGTCCTTCACCACCCCTAGATTATATGGTCTCCCGAAGGTCCACAAGGAGGACATCCCGATCAGACCAGTCGTATCGTTCTGTGGTAGTCTGGCTTATAAACTATCAAGATATCTGTGCAAGTTTTTAACCTCCACGATCAACTTCAAGTCAGAATATAGTGTCAATAATTCGTTAGATCTGATAAGAAGGATAAGAGATATACATATTCCTGATAACACTATCCTTGCCTCTTTCGATGTGAGTAATCTGTTTACGTCAGTACCAGTCCCACAAACATTACAAATATTCAAAAAAGACTTATGAATTCTGTACTTTCGGATGATATTGCAGACTGTGTCTCTCAATTGACAGAGTTGTGCCTCGAGCAGAACTTTTTCAAGTTTGAGGATGATATTTTTACACAGCAGGACGGCCTGTCTATGGGAAACTGTCCTTTCTCCCTTGTTTGCTGAACTTTTCATGTCGTACTTCGAAAAGAAGCTAATTTTCATACCAGATAACCCCTTCAGAGATAAGATCCTCTTCTGGTTCAGATATGTGGACGACATATTAATAGCGTGGTGTGGCAGTCAGGAAGAATTGATGGAGTTCCACGAATGGTTGAACAAACTACACCTCAATATCAACTTCACATTGGAGGTCGAGTCAAACAACAAAATCAACTTTTTAGACCTCACTATCAGGAAATATTTGAACAAACTTTCATTTAGTATATATAGGAAACCCACCCAAACAGCCACGACAATTAATAAAACATCCTGTCACTACATGGGACATAAAATGGCGGCCTTCAACAATTATATAGATAGATTGCTTAAGATCCCGTTAGGCCAAGAAGATTACAACGAAGAGTTGAATACACTGAAATATCTGGCGGTAGCTAATGGATACCAAGAGAATATCATCGACCAACTTATTGAGAAAAAGAGGAGACAGCACACAGATACACCAACTTCGTCAACTGCACAGGAAAATACCGACGTAGACCTGAAATATTGCTGCATTCCATTTTACGGCAGCATTTCACATAAAATAGCAAATGTTATCGGGAAGATAGAAAATTCCAGAGTAGCGTTCAAGTCCAGAATAGGTTGCAACAGTTCTTGATCAAAAACAAAGCCGCATTGAGCCTTTGGATAAACCGGGCGTGTACAGATTGGAATGTGGCGAACCCAATTGTAATGTGGTATATGTGGGGAGAAGTGGCAGATCCGTAAGAACGAGGACGAAGGAACATCTGGTCAGCGCTAAAAATCCATCGAATGATAAATCGATATTTGGCTGCCACTTGAGAGAGGAAAACCATAAGTTTGACATTGACACCAACGCGAAACTGATCCACCACTGTGAATTTAACAACAAACAAGAAATCTTAGAAGAAATAGAAATTTTCAAACACCACAGCAGCGCAGAATGTAAAACACTTAATACCATGCTGACTGGCAGTGTTAAGGATACGTACAAACTGCTATTTTAATTTCTCTTCGTACACCACTGCATCTCGGTAATACCTCTAATTCGGGCCTACTTTCGTCTGAAAGGATAAAGGTGTCCCCATATGCGTCGGTTTGTCTGTCACTTGTTATCGTCAATTTCTGTTGTTTGTCATTTTAGATATACAATGTTTTTAAATTTCCAATTTTATCCCTATTTATTTATTTATTCATTTTAATGTGTTATTGTGTTTCTGTCCTCTACATTTTTTAATTTTAAACCTTTTGACCTGAGATAATGTTTTTACCATATGACTTTGGAACCGAATAATCGTAAGTTTATAAACAAAAAATTTTTTACCACACTAAACATCAAATCCATCGTACATTATAGTTATATTACTTGTATCTTTTAACTTAACAAGAGTTCACATTTCATCAGACATGTTATGTTGTTTCTACTTAAAACTGTGAATTTTCAGAATCTTTGGTTTGATAATGGCGGAATCGCCGAAACATGTAACCAAGATGATGCAATAAAGGTTCCACAAATAGAAGTGTTTTAAGACCCTTTCCTTCCTGAGTATCATCAACACTTCAACATGGGATTCTATGAAATCACAGTATATTTTCCATGCCGGTTTTCCCACAACATTTAATTTTTCAACTTGCTCTTATCTCCAGCGTTCAAATCTGCCCTATTTCGCACGGGAAAACTGGATTTCTTGCCGCAAATAGAAGCCTTTGAGGGTGTCTCCACAATTGAATAATAAAGTTGATAAACGATGGAAGCATTTCCGCAATTTCCCGGGCTGTGGAAAATACACTTTTGTCTGCTACAACTTTTTACTCGGCGGTGATACCGCAACGTTGTTAACATTTCCCTTGAATTTCATGAATCTATTCGACGGGATTTCCACAGCAAATACATAGCGCAGAAGGGAATTTTGAGAATATTTTATAGTTCACGAGACAGTTGCATGAAAAGCCACGAAAATAATTGAGATGGAGTTCAAGTTGAGTTTTCCGTTATAAAGGTTTTCAGTAGTTCGCAGTGCATCAAGGGAAATAATTATACATCATGCAGTCTTTTTTTTTCAATATGAATTATGTGAGAACGAGTAGTGGTAAGTGAACTAAGTATAAACTATAAATTTTTCATCGAAATAAGAAAAAATCAGTGTTCGCTAACTGGAATAACTTGAACCTCATCCGATACAATTTTTGCAAATTAAAACTTAACGTAAAAACAAGAACAATTATGATAAATATCGAGTATTGAGGTATAAACATTCTCAGTTAACATTTTACCTTCTTGGCGCCCACTTTTTGGCATATTTCTTGAATTGAAATAAGAAAACACTTCAGTGTCTTAACATTCAGAAAAAAAAAACTAACGTCGCACTTTGAAAATGTTTGCCATTTTTGACAGCTCTCAGAAAACAATCGATGACTTTGATCTCTGCTTGAAATCCTAGGGTTTAGCGCTTTAAATCGCAATGAAAATTACGTGAGTCATTTTCGAGTAATTTGGTGGGTGAAGCTTCATTGGTTCAATCTATAGAGTTTTACGAATCTAACTGGAAAGCAGTAAATGGTGGCATCAAGTTTATTAAAAGGTGTGATTTGTTGCCAAGGAGCAATTTATTTTATTTTGCTGGAATAATAATCTGTTTCATTATGCAGTAGCTACAGAAAAGCGAATATTTAATCTGTAGTTGGTAAAATATGCTGCTTGAAAACTTCATATTCAGATATAGCAAGCAAGAGATTACCACTTCCAAACTGAGGTTTTTTAGAACTCCAGTTGAACTTCTCACGAAAAAAGTCTTAATCCACGAAAAATCTCGAGTACCATACCCGAAATCCTCAAAAGAAACTTCCAAACTACCCGAGCATTTCGTATGCGCCTCAGGTCCCGGCTAATTAAATATGATATCACTTATGAAATTGCGCGAATTTCATTGAGAATACACTTAAGTGTCTTAAAATTCATAAAAGAAACTATCGTCCCTCTTTGAAAATGTTTGTCAGTTTTGACGGTTCTCAGAAAACAATCGATGACTTTGATCTGTGCTTGAAATTTTGGGGCTTGGCGCCTTGAATCGCAATGAAAATTACGTACGAATGTTACTGGAAAGCAGCAAATGACGAGATCGAGTTCAATCAAAGCTATGATTCGTTCCCAAGGAGCAATTCAATTTATTTTACTGGAATATTAATCTGTTTCATGATGCAGTAGCTACAGAACAGCGTGTATTTAATCTGTAGTTGTTAAAGTGTGCTGCTTGAAAACTTCATATTCAGATATAGCAAGCAAGAGTTTACCACTTTCAAACTGAGGTTTGTTTGAACTCCAGTTGAACTTCTCACGAAAAAAGTCTTAATCCACGAAAAATCTCGAGTACCATACCCGAAATCTTCAAAAGAAACTTCCAAACTACCTGAGCATTTCGTATGCGCCTCAGGTCCCGGCTAATTAAATATGATATCACTTATGAAATTGCGCGAATTTCATTAAGAATATACTTACGTGTCTTAACAATCAGAAACGAAACTATCGTCCCTCTTTGAAAATGTTTGTCAGTTTTGACGGTTCTCAGAAAACATTTGATGACTTTGATCTGTGCTGGAAATCCTGGGGCTTGGCGCCCTGAATCGCAATGAAAATTACGTACGAATCTAACTGAAGAGCAGCAAATGACGAGATCGAGTTTATTAAAAGCTGTGATTTGTTCCCAAGCAGCAATTCAATTTATTTTACTGGAATATTAATCTGTTTCATAATGCAGTAGCTATACAGAACAGCGTGTATTCAATCTGTAGTTGGTAAAGTGTGCTGCTTAAAAACTTCATATTCAGATAGAGCAAGCAAGAGTTTACCACTTTCAAACTGAAGTTTGTTAGAACTCCAGTTGAACTTCTCACGAAAAAAGTCTTATTCCACGAAAAATCTCGAGTACCATACCCGAAATCCTCAAAAGAAACTTCCAAACTACCCGAGCATTTCGTATGCGCCTCAGGTCCCGGCTAATTAAATATGATATCACTTATGAAATTGCGCGAATTTCATTAAGAATATACTTACGTGTCTTAACAATCAGAAACGAAACTATCGTCCCTCTTTGAAAATGTTTGTCAGTTTTGACGGTTCTCAGAAAACATTTGATGACTTTGATCTGTGCTGGAAATCCTGGGGCTTGGCGCCCTGAATCGCAATGAAAATTACGTACGAATCTAACTGAAGAGCAGCAAATGACGAGATCGAGTTTATTAAAAGCTGTGATTTGTTCCCAAGGAGCAATTCAATTTATTTTACTGGAATATTAATCTGTTTCATGATGCAGTAGCTATACAGAACAGCGTGTATTCAATCTGTAGTTGGTAAAGTGTGCTGCTTAAAAACTTCATATTCAGATAGAGCAAGCAAGAGTTTACCACTTTCAAACTGAGGTTTGTTAGAACTCCAGTTGAACTTCTCACGCAAAAAGTCTTAATCCACGAAAAATCTCGAGTACCATACCCGAATTCCTCAAAAGAAACTTCCAAACTACCCGAGCATTTCGTATGCGCCTCAGGTCCCGGCTAATTAAATATGATATCACCTATGAAACTCCGCGAATTCCATTAAGAAATATTCTCGCCGCACTTTGCTACTTGAAAAAGCTCTCTAACTAACGCGAGTATAAACCGGCTAATTCCATTGTTGAAAGTTAAATGGTTCAGAAGTAAACCCTAAACATACTACGACCTGTCGGCAGAAATCCACTTATAAAAGTTAAATGCAGAGCCACCACAGGTATGAAACTTTTAAATTAAGTTCAGACGGATACTTTGACGTTTCAGACGTAATGACAATTACGCAAGAACTTCGCAGCTTCAGCGAGAGTCCTTGCGTTATGGCTAATTAATGACACTCGCAATTTGGTAGTTCCTCGAGGGTGAAGAGATGGCAAAGGAGATGCCAGAGCTGCATTTCGACAAGTTATGTTGAAAAATGTTCGTCCTCTGATATCATAGAGATTGGATAGTATAGAGTTGCCATCATTGAAATAAACGTGGTATCAGATGCGCCATATTACTACCACCTCGTTGGATTTTCTGGAGGAATTGTGATTCTTGCGCCTGTTTCTAGTTAAATGGTGATTTTTCTGCTTAATTATATACAATAAAATGGTATCCTGCACTGTAAGGCTTTCTTCAAGCAGAGAAGAGACAGATTAGAAGAAAATTTAAGGAAAAACATATCACAGGTATAAGGGATGAGTACTGAACAGAATCGCATTCGAAATTTTCGCTAGTCTGTCTTGGTAATCTGATATCTTTTCATATGTGTATATTGTCGCCTGAAGAACAATCGTTTATGTAATATTCAATTGACCTTATTCGAACAGGATTCCTAAAGACCCAACACGTCCCATTTTTTGGGTGAAATTTGTAAACAGAAAAAACTGGCAACTTAATTCATCCCTGGACTTTTCGCCATATTGGTCCCCGACTTAGCCCCGCCCAGTGATACTATTTTTCTTTACTCAATTGTATGTCATAGCGTCTCTTCTCTATTATATTGTCTGATATCAACATGCTTGAAGTACACCTCAAGTACAAGTGGGTTAGTGCTTACTTCACATCTGTTGTTTGCAAATAATGTTTTAGCTTTGTAGCAGCTTAAATGGACGATCAAATATACTGAATGTCAAATAAATATTAAGTTGCTTTGAGTTGAAGTCAGTTTCAAAGCCACCAAGAATGCACTTAGTTCAATTATAACAGTTGCAGTTTTATATTTAGAGATATTTCTATAGCATCTAAATTCGTATTAAGTAATCTTTGAAGTTTATCCTACTGTATTCAGTTGTAAGAGAAAATGTGGGCTTATTCCAATATACTTTTCGACTCAGTCAATTTTATTGTGTCGACCTATGGCTATCAACAGAACACAATTGTAAGTCCCAATAATACTTACTTTATGCGTGAGTCGGTGAGTCTGATAGACTCACTTATGAGGTAAGTATTTTATATGAATTAGGACTCACAATTGTGTAATGATTACCATAATAAAAACGATTAAGTGCAAAAGTATACTGAAATAAGACCACCTTTCCCTCCAAATTTGCATTGGCCTCTGGTAATCAAAGGGCATTAAGGAATAATGTTGATTATAGACAGATATATTAATCGATATAATCATAATCAATCAAAGAATTCATGGTCAATGTCCTGAAATGATATCAGTGGAGTGATAGCGAATCAACATTCTGAAATCCATTCTGTACTAAAAACTATACTCATTGTTTCGTCCACATATAATTTTTCATAATCATTTATTTAACCAATTATACGCAACAGTTCATTTTATCGTTACCATACTGTGTATTATATCAACAGTAATCAATTTCCATGTAATAATTACGTTACTAATAAATGTTACCGCAAATTTAATAATGGATGATTTAGTTGATGAAAATCTCCGGTTGGATGGCGACAGATCAAAAATATCTGATTGACCGATCAATTCCTGTGAAATTTAGTTACACGTTATAATCAGATGGTGTATTTCTCATTTAAGACCACTATAGAGCTATGCTTTTTCAATATATACCTGCATGTTTGTGTTTTCTCGATTGAGAGGGCTCATATGATGCTTTTCAAAAAAATATACTGTTTCAGATTTTATAAAGATATATTGACAGGATCAATGAAAAATATTCACCTTTCCGGCAGTTAGATCTTAATAAACCCTACAAATTTCCTGGGTGATATACACTCACCGGCAAAATAATCGATCCACTCAAAAAATCGATGTTAATTCATAAATATGTTATCTCAAGTCGGATTGAATTTTTTTTCAATTGTGGGCATGTTTATCCCTAATCAATCCCCAGTTTTGAATTTCAAGAAAACTCGGTGTGCGTTATTTTATACAGGGTGAAATAAAATCTGTTTTTTTGCCCCAACTTTAGAAGCACCCCTGTTGTGTTCCAGTTGCACCGTGTGATTTCTTGTTCCATCATCAAGGCACATCTTCTCTTGACAATTTAATTCTTCTTATATAAAATTGCTCAATTTTTTAAAGATACAGGGTTTTCAGTGAAACATTGAATTTCGCTAAGGCTAATACAGTATTTCAACAAATTCAACCTAAATTTTGACCTAATGAAAATAAACTGAAAAACTGAACCAAAACATAACGTCAATTCGTCTCGGCATATCCTCATTAAGGTTTTGAATCAATTAGAGCATCAGTGAGCTCCTGCAAATTTTTAGGAGTTGGTACGCGAGATCGAGTTTCACTCCCAAAAGCATCCAAACATACCCAGTTGGGTTCATATCTGGGCTTAGAGCAGGCCAGTTGAATTCTTGGATATCAACCTCTGCTAATACTCCCTGGCAATCCTTTCCAAGTACTTTCATTGCCATGGCGAAATTGTGGAGTTCAATGTTGCTCTGAAAACCCTTTCTGTTCAACCATATTCGAGCTATTGTTATAAATGAAGAATTAAATTGTCAAGAGAAGATGTGTCTTGATGATGAAATGAAAAATCACACGGTAGAACAACTGGGGTGTTTCTAAAGTTGGGCTAAAAAACCAGATTTTGTTTCAGTATTTTTGAAATTCAAAACTGATGATTGATTAAGGATGAACATACATACAATTGAAAAAAAATTCATTGAATCGGACTTGAAATAATATATTTATTAATTGAAAAACTTCATCGATTTTTTCAGTGGATCGAGTATTTTATCGGTGAGTGTATGAGTTATTTGCTCCAGTTTCAGAAAACACGGACCAAGGTACTGCAGCCTTTCCTTATGAACAGCTGAACAATTGCAAAGCAGTGTCCTATAAGCCAAAGGAAACACGTTCTATCTGCTACACTATTTGATACCTCTCTTCTGTCTCAGAATATTGCGAAAGAGAAAAATATGAAAATTATGAAAAGAAATAGATTGCGGATACTTTCTAGAAAGATTATACGTTGAAACCCAACACGACATTGAGAATGAAGTATTACTCACTTCGCCACTACCGAAGACTAATTCCAACAAAGTCGTTATCTTATATTCGCCAATAAATTTCAGCATGCGAACCACAGAGGCGGCAGGCCTTTATTATGTCTGTGGCGGTGGGATATCGTTACTAATTACTGACGGAAACCTTTAAAGAGCTGCTGTGACCTAACAAATGTATAAATTGAGTGTCAGCTTAACTACAAAGTTTAACCGAAACACAATACTCGGCTCTGACGCCGAACAACCTTTCTACCATCGACAGCCGACAAGCAAAGGCTTCTGTAATGTATACCAACGTAAAACACGATATCCATTCGTTCTATCGAATGAAATTTACAATGTTACTCCGGGTGAGGTGAGACGTCTTGTTGTAATGAAATATCTGCGATATTTATATGCGAATTTAACCCTATCGGCTTTCGTTTTACGTGTTACACCTCGTGAAAATGAATGGGACATAAATCCGCCGTTTTTAGCGCTAGAAGTAGTTCCTTGAAGTTTTACTATTTCTCAGAAGGTGGGGATTTTATTGCTTCAACTTGGCGTTACGATGTTTTGGGGCACTTGTTGCAGGAAATTGTTATTTCAGATTGATATTTGTATTTTTGTTTCCTGGATGTCGGAATATTTTCGAGTAAACTGGTGTGTTTGATGAAGGTTAACCCGTTACTGGTATGGTGGGGTCCACCAGACTACCAAGATTTCATTTTCCTCGATAGTTTTCAATTTATGATGCCATCCGCTACAGCACCTTTCATTTAATGTTTCTTGCGTAGTTCAGTGTTACGAATCTATTCATATTACGATACAGAACGATTCTACTGGAAATTTTTGTTGGGTTGGGGTATACTAGACCCTCCATTACCAATAGTGTTATGTAATGCGATATCCAGTTTTGCACGAAAGCGAATGCGAACGGATGATCCACGGTTCGAAGAATGTTCATTTCAAAACTTGGATGCCCTGTAAAGCGTTTCCCCCTCCCATATGAAAAAAAGAATAGAAAATGAGTATCTTCCTAAGATTCTGAAACAGAACATTCTTTAAATTTTCAGAAGCTGAAGAAATTGGATCAAAAACATTAGAAAAGGCAGTCAAATGCGCTAAATGATCGCACGAGCAAGACATAAAGACTTGGTAACATTTGTAGTTTTCCATTTTCCAGTATGGATGAAGCATCTGCGAAGAATGCTCAGAAAAACTCTCGTATTTTATTATTGAATATCACAGAAATGTTGTTATTTTCAATTGTTTATTAAGATTGGAATTCATATTTTAAATTTTGAATCTTCAGAAACATATTATATCATTTGAATTTTTCAGAATTATGTTAAAACCGAAACTTTGACATTTCTCAGCGGTCTTCGCATCTATATTCATTAATTCGAATAAAATAATTATTTTCTGTCTTTTCAATTTATATCATCCACACCGTACGTTCTGGATTATAAACATTCATATCGTACATTAAAAAGTCAATAGTTTAATGCAAACACATATATTTCATGAAAAAAATTTAGCATACCAGTTACGGGTTAAATCAAAAAATCACCTACAAGGAGTTTAAGTATTTCAAGAGCTTGACCACTCACCAACGGGCATTTTCAGTGCGTTCCAGAAGAATCAGTTTTGGAATAATGGACCATCAAAAAATCATGGCGAATCGTTGTCAGGTTTTCGAGAAAGAGATTATTGAAATCAGAATATTGTACATATCACAAATTACAGTAACATTCGAACTTTCTCTTGGAATTCTTTCCATTTTCGAGAAAAAGTTGTTTTGAAGCCACAAGGTTTCAGCAAATCAGCTCTGACTCTCCAAGTAGAGATCCTCTTAAACCTCAGATGTTCACGGAAGTGTCTTCAGACCCATGATATTGAATAATGATCTCTAGATTCAAGCAAAAGAATTTCACACTGAATATCAAGTTCAATTAAAAGAATAAGTATTATTGAAAAACTTTCATCAAAGGGAGTGTCAAGTTATTTATAATACGCAGAAGAATACATAAAATCCTTACTCATCTTGATTTCTTCTAAATGCTTCGCAGGTTAAATACATTCTGAGCGTATTTGACCAAAAAACGAAGTCCCAAACTGGAAAGATTATCCATCCACCTGAACATTGAGATATCGACTAAAAAACGTATCCAATTTTTCCAAGTTGCCAAAATGGAATGTGATGTTGTAGGGTAATCCTCCGTATAAGTGGTATTCAGAAGTTTTTCCCATCCTCCTAAGAGTATTTTGTGAATCCTCTCCCTCCATAAATTCAGCTGACAAAATGATAAATGCATTCCATTAGAAGTTGGCCCATGTTAAAGTAAGCGTAAAAAAACATATCAATCGGCTCAGGCTCTCAAGATGGCCCATTCCGATAGTTGAAAAATGTGAAACGCTGTAAAACCATCGCGACGAAAGAAACACTAAGCTATTTAAATATAGAAGGATTCAACGTGGCTTCCTAGAGACTTGATTAATGGTGTGTTTCCAATACGCTTTCGTTACATTTTATGTTGGCATCAATGATGACATATTGCAATGTTACACAGCACATTTTCTTGTACGTACAAGAAACTGTCTATGGTTAGTGATGAAACCTAGAGATGGTTTATCATCCCTTAATAAGAGGCTGTCTCTACAGTGCGATGGAGAGAGTAAGAATTCTTAGTTCCTCTTATTTGAGACAATTAAATATTCACCATTGGCGATATGAATTATGAAATGATTGATTTTTAAATGTGAATTTCTGCATCGATTTTTATTTATTTATTTTTGAATTTGTCTTATTCTTCATGCCTGGCGTCTTAATTCTTTTCTCCGACTTATACTTACATCTCAAGTCAACAGAATAAAAGAATATTCATCCCTTTTCGAGAAAAATTAGGTTACCAATATAAGGTAATCACCCTGTACAATGGGTTGATTACAAAATAATCGTGGGGAAAATATATTTCGAATCTAAATAACAGATGCTTGGTGGAAACCATCGATTAAGGGAATGATTTAGTGACCCATTTCCAACCAGGTTCCAATCTAAACAAAAATCTTGAGCATGTTATGTGTTCCTTCTCATTTATAGTGTATTCAGAACGCGTGTGTTGCAAATCGGCAGGGGTGAGGTTTTCAACGGCAGCAATGTGCTTCCATGTGAAAATATCTTGTATGGAATTCCTCGAAAATTGTGCATAACAGCTTCTATATTCGTGGGAGGCTATAAGGTTTCCATCGTTCTATCACACACGTTCTATCTCCACATTTTCTTGCGCGAAATGTTCTGCCGCTGAATGATATTGTTCTATTAATATCTGGGATTTCAAACGATTATTACGTTATTCAATGTTACATCAAAGGATTCAGTTATGTAGGTTTGCTGGAAATATTTTCTGTGGGGTGGAACTATAATGTTCTGGTTCTTATTTTAAATTGGTTGGGAGCAAGAAGGGTTATTAGTGGAGTTACGCAAATCTATTTATTCCTAATTTCGTTGAATTTATATCACGCGAATCAAGTGAAACAAATTCAAAAAAATGAGAAATGAACTCGAAATTTCTTCCCTTATGTCTTAACCAAATAAAAGTTATCAACAGTTGACAGTTGTCGAGCTGTGTCGATAAGGGATTTTCCAATAAGAGGTGTTATTTAGATATTCAAAGAAAAATGCCATTTTACAATATAAATGATCGGATGTTCATTTCATTATAAAGAAAAAGCTATGCCGTTAATAGTGAAAAATAACATCAGGCAAATCACCACCACGACCACGCTTACAGGACCATATCCTTTTAATGAAATTTCCCATAACCAAATCGCAAAATGGCTGCCCTATGTCCTCGATAGCCTCACGAATTTCATCTTTGAGGTCTTGAATTGACGCTGGGCTATTGCCGCAGACCTTCTCTTTCACGTTGCCCCAAAAGAAGAAGCCGCAAGGTGGTAAGTCACAAGATCACGGTGGCTAATTGTGATCCCCTCTTCGAAAGATAACACGGTCCAGAAACTTCTCCCGCAAAAGATCAATGGTTTCGTTGCTTGTTTGGCACGAAGCGCCGTTTTGTTTAAAGTTAACGTTGTCAAGATCAATACTATCCAGTTTCGGCCATAAAAAATCATCAATCATTTCTCAATAGCGCAATCCATTCACCGTAACTGTTGCTCCAATACTTTCGGCTACAGCAGCAATATTCTCGGCTCTTCTTGGGCGACGTGCATGGGTTTTATTCTTCAAATCACTAACATGTTCCAACAGCTCGAATTTTTCTACCAATTTCTTTATTGCTGTCCGACAAGGTGCTTCACGACGACCCAAAAATGTTCGAGGTTTACGATCCGTCTCTGCCAAATTTGCACCATTTTTATAGTGAATTTTAATAATTAATTTCAATGCTTTCTTGAAGCGTGTATCGTTCCATTGGCGTAGTTTCTACCTGTCAAATGTCAAATATTGTTGATTGTCAACAGGTAAAAATTCATGATATAATGTCACAATTATAAAATCGTGAATTTTTTTCGAAGTACAATACAAAACTGGTATATGCCCCTCAAATAACCTTAGTTCAAAGTAGCAATGAATTGGCCACTTCTAATTTTCTGTTGCGAGTTTATTAGGTGGAAAAAACTGGAAGCGTTTAATCCCAATAAACACAGTAACGATTAAAACACGTTGGATTTCTTAGGTAACGTCACTATATTTCATCGTTGAAAAAACGGGAAAATGTCGTAGAGAAATACGTTTCCTTCTTGTTTCACCGTAACGTTTTTATCGCACGTTGATTCAAGGTTGATTCAACGTTGCAAGCCTCCTCCTTGTCATGAGTAAAATACCCTGATGTAACGTTATTATTTAGTTTCAATGTAACGAAGAATTTTGGTTTCGGAAATAACGTTGATGGTAAACGAATTATCAACGTTTGTTTTTATACCAAAACACCACAAATATGAAACGTTCATATTGAGTTTCAAAGTAACCTAAATCTCAAGGACTGAATCAACCCTGATTAAAAATATTTTTAAATTTTTATTTGAATTAAACACAGATTTGTAAATATTTTATATTAACAAAAATATAAATCTCGAACATAGGAAACATAGGAACAAAATCACAAATTTCGAAATGCATTGAATCAACACTTAATATTTAAACTTTTTTTCTTTACTCTTTGCAGTATCCTTGAGCCTTCTCTTGGCAAATTTTAGGGAAGCCTTCGTTGTATCCTTTATTTGTAAATCTGTCGCTGTCCTAAATTCTTTTTTGGCAGCCACTGAAACAACACGAATAATGCTCATTAGATATCGATAATATAAGTCTACAAAATGAAAAAAAATGTCATTTACTTGAACAGATTTCCATTTCGAGCTAATTATTCATACGTAGTTTCAAATGCAATATTGCTGAACACTAAACAACGCGATCATATCTGTAACGATAGGAGTTATATGTTCGGCAGTTGGGATTTTTTTCTATCTAGTTTTTATGAACTTACTTTCTACCATTCGTATACGTGTGGACAATTTCAAAAATCATTTAGTATGGAAAACACAACAATTTTTTTTTGGAGAAGCAGATGAGTGGCCTGGTGGTTTCAGATATGTGATATTATAACTGACAATCCTTTTGAGAAAAACATATATTGATATACTTCTTATGAATATCATAAATCAATAATAAAAATGAAACTTCAAGGTAGTGATAGGTACTTACCAAAATCTCTGTAGGCCCTATCGCACTTATAAACATATCACATACTGACGAAAGTTGAAAATAGCTAAAGCAAACGGTCTGGTGGCTCACTACTCAATTTGCAGACTGCAGAATGCAACAAGATCGCTCTAGCATTACCCAGATCAACGTCATCACAACACCTGCTGACTCTTGTACACCGTTGCCAGGAACAATAATTCATTATCTTTCAAGAATCTTCATAACTTTCTTATTGAATGACTTTAGTAAAGACGATTTATGTTATGAATGTAAGGTTATTTTTTATAACGGATTTAATATTTTGAACGAATGAAGAATTCAAAATAAGGAATGTAGGAAATAAGTTCGGTACAGATGAGTTGCGCTCACGAAACACAATTTGGCAATTAGGTTTCTAAAACGTTCTGTCGCTACTAGTTATCAAACGTTGAATATTTACTGGGAATATACGTTGAAATATGGTATTCAATAGGTAATTGAAAACAAAAGGAACTTCTCCTTTGCGTACGTTTTCCATTGACATGATCCGATGGGAAGTTCCCTGCAAAATTACATTGAACGTATTATCTACACACTGATCATCGAATGGATTCAAAAACTCGACGAATCTTGAGTAGAAAAAATGTTGGTTTACTTCTGAGTTGATAAAGAGTAAAATCATTCAACGTTTATTTATTGTTACTGTCCTAACTTCGTAAAAACGTTAAAAAAATGTAAGATATATACGTTCTCTAAGGGTGGATGAATCAACCAGTTGATCATGTTCGTATAATATATGTGGAGTCAACGTTTGGTTGAATTTTGGGTGCATCATGGTATATTGATAAGATTCAAAAATTGGTTGAATTTTGAGTAGAAAAAAAGTTGGTTAACGTCTCAGTTGAAGAAAAGTGGATCATTTAACGTTAATTCAATGTTTCTGAGCACACATTGAAAAAACGTTTTAGAAAATGTAATGAATACACGTTTCCTAATGGTGGATAAATCAACCAGTTGAATCGTAAACGTATATTATATGTAGAGTCAACGTTTGGTTGAATTTGTGTGTCGGATGTAACGTAGCAAATTCAACGTACAACGTTGAATCTACTTCAGCCACCAGAAATAAACGTTTTGTATACGTTTGTGTGTTTATTGGGATTCTTCTCCTCTCGTTCAACGTTTTCGTTTTTCCCAAATAAAAAATTACCATAATTAGAGTTTCGCCTGAGTGGAGTCTTATACAAGATGATTACCGGATTTTTCTATGCGGAATTGCCATTTCACGTGTTTCGTCAGAAAATTTTCGATGAATATATTCATTAGGGTTATGAACAACTATAATTATTTTCTGGGCTGCAATTGTCATATTTGATATGGCCTGGCAAATACATGACAAGTGATAGCATGTAAGGGTCGATTCATTTTCGTCAGAAATTTAATTTATAAACATACTTCTGTTTGATTTGTGTACGATATACAATTTTTGCAGTTGTTCCACTTATAATTCTAATCTCGATTCTAATGAAATGTTTCCATTAATTAACATAATAAAGATATTAATTTCCAACACTATGTTTTCAACTAGGTGCCGAGCAATAGAATATAAAATTTTGCATGTCAGCTAATTGGTTAATTTTACGGAAACAAATGCGTTGATATTGTGGAAATGTTTTTTTACTAATAGTCTACTGATTCTGCATTCTAAATTCTGATTTGGAAAAATATTAATTGATATATTATCATCTGGTTTCATTATTTTATTTGTTTTTATGAAGTCATAGTTTTTATATCCTCTATAGGCACTGCTTAGGTATTTTAATTTCTGTATATTTTCAGAACGCCGAAAACAAGGAATTTAAGGATAATTGTTGAGATTATTTATTGTGTTTCAACAACTATTCTGTTTTCATCATTTTCAGTTTTGGCAGCTTCAGTATAGAAGATAATTAGTTTTGCTGAATTGAATAAGAATGAGCCGAGAATGGGTAAGTTAATTATTGCAAAAATTTCAAACAAACGTTCCTGTAAGCTCACCCGTTCAATAATTGGAAGTTCGAATTCACAGGAAAAAATGAAATAAAAAACAAATGAAATGGATAATAGTCAAAATAATTCAGCAGAAAATTATGAAGCAATGTTATTATGAAAAACAGATGTCACGAAAACCTAGAGCTTCAACAATTGTATCGTTTCCTCTAACACCTTTTGACATTGACATAATGAGCCATTGTATCGGACTAGCTACGATTTTTCATTCGATCGATACAGTTTATACAATTTTCAACGCTATCATCAGCCATTAAATGAAATTTTCGATAGTGAATCGATTAATGGTTATTGGATTTGTTCAGTGTTCATACGCTATCGAAGTGCCATCAGATATTTCATATAATATAATTTTTATGGCTCTTTTTTATCCATCATGATATCGACAATTATTAACGAACTATCATCATGAGGTTTCATCGCCAGAAGCTAAATGAGTTGTCCGATTTTATATTGCATAGCATATTTCCATATTGTTCATTTCTGTATGTTTCTTTCTAGTGTGCCAACATATCGCTATTTTTCAACTAGTGATTCAGTAGGTGCACATTCCAATTCGTGTTCTGATATCGATAAAATTTCGGTTTATGAGTGAATATGCTGTTGAAATAACAGATAATCGCTATGATATTATAAGGACTCATTATTGCTAAAATTATTTCTCCTGGCTCACCAATGTAGTTAATAAATTCGCTGAAGGAGTCATAATTTCTAAAGCAAAAGCGAAACAGTGAAGCCAACATTACTTTTAAATATTTCAGCCATGGCATAGAGATAGAATAGAGAAGAGACGCTATGACATACAATTGTGTAAGGAAAAATGGAACCACTGGGCGGGGCTTAGTAGCTGAGCAATATGGCTGAAAGTTCAGGGTTGAATTAAGTTGCCAGTTTTTTCTGTTTACGAATTTCACCCAAAAAATACGACGTGTTGGGTCTTTAGGAATCCTGTTCGAATAAGGTCAATTAAATATCAAATAAACAATTTTTCTTCAGGCGATAATATGCACATATAAAAAGATATCAGATTACCAAGACATACTAGCCAAAATTTCGAATGCGGATCTGTTCAGTACTCATCCCTACCTGTGATATGTTTTCCTCTAATTTTCTTCTTATCTGTCCCTTCTCTGCTTGAAGAAAGCCATACAGCACACGATATCATTTTATTATTGTTTATTAAGCACAAGAAATCTCAATTTAACATGAAAAAGGTACAAAAATCACTATTTTTAGAAAAAATTCAATGATTGTCAAAATTCGACGTATAACAGTAATATGGCGGATCTGATACCACTTCATAGATCTATAATTACTATTCTTATTTCTTATTTATTTATTTATTCTTATTTCTTATTAGGTCTATGTACCACTTTCATTTCATTGATAGCAACTCTATAGTATTCTATCTCTATGAGCCATGGTCAAAGTTGCATAGCAACACTATTTGTCAGATATTCTTGATTGTCAACAAGCATAAAGATCATGAAATATTGACGCAACTAGAAAAAAACCATAGGAAATATTTGTAAAGAACAATATTTAACACATATTGAAATGCCCAGCAGGTCTTCAAAGCAAAGGTAGTTTGACCAACAATGTTGAGAATCGTTTTATAGAGTTGCCTGCGTCTTGCCAACACCGGCCCAACGTCGAACACGCAGAAATCTTTCCGGAAGGCAAAACTCTAATCACGTTTATTAATCATTTCGGAAAAAGGAAACACGTGAGATGAAGAGGGAGGATAATTAAACATTCCTGGCTTACCAATGAAGTTAATTAATTTGCTGAAGGAGTTATTAATTCTAAAGCAATAGCAAAACGGTGAAGCCACCATTACTTCTAAATATTTCAGACATGGTTAAAGTTGCATAGCAACACTATTTGTCAGATATTCTTGATTGTCAACAAACATACAGATCATGAAATTATGTTACAACTAGAAGAAAACCAGAGAAAATATTTGTGTAGAACAATATTCAACACATATTGAAGTGCCCAGCAGGTCTATAATTTTCAAAGCAAAAGTAGTTTGACCAACAATGTTGAGAATTGTTTTAACGAGGTTGTGCCTGCGTCTAGCCAACATTGGCCCAACGTCGAACACGCAGTAATCATCCCGGAAGGCAAAACTCTAATCACGTTAATTTATCATTTCGGAAAAACGAAACACGTGGGATAAAGAGGGAGGAAAATTAAACATTCCTGGCTTACCGATGTAGTTAATAAATTCGCTGAAGGAGTTGTCGCAGCAGAGCGCCTCTTGCCCGCCCTGACTGACAGAATACTGTACATGTTCTGATTGTGTAAGCCGCTCCTTCGAGTAATTTATAGTGAATGTTTGAATTAAACCTTGGAGGACTTTCGGGCGCCGTTAAATTCACTAATTATTTCTGGGTCCTCAGATTCAATTATTCCGAAATATCCGACTATAAATCTCGGTGAAATAACGATTTTTCGGGAGGGGGCTTACGGCCGGATCTCGTCGGTATTAGCGGAAACCATCTCATTACGTCTGTCTGGAGTTTTCGCCCGATTCTATCCGATGGTATTTTTTTCGAACTCAACGTATATAGTTCGAATGATTTCGAGAGTTTCTTGTGTGGTTCTGGTATATTTACTATTCGCACTTGATTATCATTTATTTCGCTGAGAATGTTAAGTTGTAACCTCAAAACAAGTTGAAATATTTGTATAGACGTGAGTCTGCACATTATGAATTGAGTATAAATTCTTGATTGAAAAAATTTTTGATTAAACACAAAACATACATTTGACATAATATAAATTTATGTTTCTATGTTCTAGTGAATTCTTCTGAATACTTGGCGTTCGGTTGCACATTGAAATGGCATAAATTGAAATTGAAATCGTTATTGTTACATGTCGGATACGCTAAACGCACTTTTCATTTTAAAGTATTCCCCTGTCATCATTATTCCGAGTTACTCGACAACTTTATCTGAAAATTTGGAAATTTCTTCTCCTCCACCTTTCCCGGAACGTAACGTGTGCCTATCTTCAATTGATCTACTAAGTAGATCTTACGAAATAGTTGGTCAATTGCAAAGTAGATCATTTGGCCCCCATCTAATTTTCGATGGATTTCACGTCTTCTCATCTGTCGCAATATAAACGAATCAATTAATTATTCCCCGGCCATCATAAAGCCAAGTTACTTGACAACTTAACCTGAAAATTTGGTAATTTCTTCTCCTCCATCTTTGGCGGAACGTAACGTGTGCCTATCTTCAATTGATCTACTAAGTAGATCTAACGAATTAGTAGGTCATTTGCAAAGTAGATAATTTGGCTCGCATCTAATTTTCGATAGATTTCACGTCTTCTCATCTGTCACTGTATAAAAGAACCAATTAATTATTCCCCTATCAAGCACAATCGTATCATTTGGGGGGGGGCGAAGGGTATTTTTAGATCATGAATCTAAGTTACTCGATAACTTTAATCCGAAAATTTGGCAATTTCTTCTCCTCTATCTTTCCCGGAACGTGACGTGTGCCTATCTTGAATTGATCTACCTACTAGGTAGGTCGAACGAAATAGTAGGTCAATTGCAAAGTAGATCATTTGGCCCCATCTAATTTTCGATGGATTTCAAGTCTTCCCATCTGTCAGAGTATAGACGAATCAATTAATTATTCTCCTGCCATCATGAATCCGAGTTACTCGACCGCTTTATCTGAAAATTTGGCAATTTCTTCTCCTCCATATTTTCCGGAACGTAACGTGTGCCTATCCTCATTTAGATCGATAGACTCGATTAATTTCAAGTAAATATTGACTCGGACAAATCTGTTAGCGAGCTGTGCACTGCCGAAAGTAACATTCTCTCATCTCGTTGACAAGAGCAAGCTAGCGCGGGCCACCGCTGGGTATATGCATAGGCAGTAGCCCAGATTTACCAGACAAATTCAATTAAGGGTTGCCTTTGAGAGCCATTCGTTTACACGGGTTTATTTTCCGGCGCAAAAACTTCCCTGATTGCGTGTATTCGGGAAAGTCAACCCTGGGTGTGGATTTTCGATACGCTGATGTGTACTGCTTGTTTTTCTTTCGCGTCACGGTTTTGGCTTCTTTTGTTAGGTCGCGGTGGGTATTTTTAGTTGAGTGAAGTCGCCGACTGTGGAATATGGTTTTGTTTTCATTGAAAAATTTGGAAAAGGCAATGTTCATTTGTAATTTTTGTACTGAAGGTGGGCTGAAAGGTTGTCATAGAAGAGGTATAAATTGAGAACTTGTTTGACGTGGTAAAAAAACACGTTTAATGGAAGTTTATAAGTCAGTTGGACGGTTTAAAGAAGTCGATTTGCTGAGTCAAGCTTTTGAATAACTTCTAGATGCTTAATCGTTGTAATCGTTGTTTTGTAGGATATAGCCTAAGGCCCAGTGCACAGGCGCTGGAAAGTAATCGCGACGCAGTTTTAAAATTCTGGAGGAGAAATATAAGCCCAATTGAATTCTGTTAACGAGTCAGATATCTTTCGGTTACCCTTTGGCTATTGTGATAGCTATCGGAGATGATGTCAGATGATGCACGTTTCTCCCACTATCTAGCGTCTCCGATAGCTATCTGGTCTGGTTAACATGCCCCCCTTTGGCTTAATTCTCTCAGGCCGTTCCTCTGAATTCAGCATGTAAATGAGGTGCAGAAAGATTTCAGATATCTTAGAGCTATCGCAATTGCTAACGGAGGTCAAGCAAAATAGGGGAAGGAACTTGCGTTTGCTCCTAGACCTGACTTTCAACATTTAGTAGCGATTTCTTTTCAGCACAAGTGCCTTGGGTCTTAGGTGCAAATTCCACATAATGATCTATGTTGCACCTTTTCAAATTGAGAGATCAGAGTCGACACGAATAGACTGATTAGGGGTTTTCACGTTTTCTACCGTTCCTGTAGACTTGATCTACTCCCAAGAAATGGTCTATAGCTATTAAAATCGGAGACATAACCTTGGCGTCCCCCGGGTTCTTTGCGATAAAGCAGTTAGCTGAATAAACATAAAGCTTTTTCTACCCATTTGAAAAATAATTGTTCCGGTTCAAATGTAGATGAAAATGTTAAAAAAAATTGTTTCAACTGGTTAGATAAGTCTCCGGTTGAAATAAATATAGATATGAATCATGTAGGTGAAACCATTCTATCCACGACAATTGTAAAATTCGTCCATTGTACGTCTCTGTGCTCAGCCTTAATGATACCTATTAATCACAAGGAAATAATGGGATTACAATTCACGGCTGTCAGATGCTTCATAGATTTAGCGTTGATATAATATTCTTCAAATTGATATTTCTTCAGTATTCTTAAGTACTCCAACTAACAAATATGGGCATACCTTGTCAACCGAGGGCCAAATCTACTTTCATTATATCAGTAAAAGCTTTTTTTTATTACAAAATATACAATGACTAGTTCTCTAAAAATTTCTCATGTGTCAACTTGACTTTTTCCAAGCTTGTCATAGAAGGGTCTTGTTGCGGTCACCAAATGTTAAAATCTTCAAGAAATATATTCAGTGGTCGTGGATGAAGTAAAGTATGCTACTCGCGTATACTACTTCACCTCGCGAATAATAGCTATCATTATACGCTCGTTGCATACTATTGTTAATTCAATCGAATTTCGAAACGTCAATCTAAGTCCAAGCATAGTGAATACTCGCAAATCTAAACTTTCATCATCACCACTGCTGAACTGTCATTCCAACAGCAGTTCCAAACCCGCATATATTAAACAACAACCTGCTAGAGATCAAGATTTCCGTACCCCTAACAGTTCCAACTTCCTGTCCCAGATTCATAAATTCCAACCTGTGCAACATTCAACATAGAAATGATTAGAGAATAGGGAAAACAAACACATATCTTAAGGGGAATTTCTTACTAATCTAGATGTTCGCATGTTCCGAAACAAACGAGCGCTGTGTGCAAGTGTCGCGGTAGAGCCACCTAAACGTCGAATGTGCAGCTCGGTAACTCCAAATAACGACTCAATTGAGGATACAAGTTAGCTGCAAGCCGGTGGAGTTGTAAGCTAGCAAGACGTTGATAATTTAATACTCGTTCTCAATTAGCAAACCAAGCTGTTATTAACACGGAAAATTATCTCGCAGAGGTCCGATTATATCAATTGTTGTAGGGCGAGGGTTGAGGAAAGGGGAAGATCTATTTTCGCCTAAAGGGCCGCTCCTAAATCGTTTTCCTCGTGCCTGATGGTTCACGTTACAGAGGCCGATCTGACGCCTATATTGGTTCGGCATTCTTACACGCTTTTGTCGCATAGTTTTTCCGGGTGTTTCTCCGGAAAATTGATTAAAAGTTAATGCGGAGTTGAAGTGTATATTAAGTAACGTCTATGTGAGAAATTGGCCTGGTGGAAATCGAAAAGCAGTTCTGTAAGGAGTCTGAAAATATGGATTCAATACGTTGAGATTAGAAACACAATTTTTATTCGGAAAAACGTCGTTTTCGAAATACTGACTGTATCTGAAATTGGTTTTCGAACACGCTTTCAGCTTGATTGGTGTTCCTCTATCAGTATATCCATCTGTATGTAGTGGAATCTCTTAACCTGATTATCCCAACTTTTATGTTTATCTAAGATCGATTACCAAACAATAATGTAATGAGTTTTTTCATTATCCTGATCTTGAGGGTCCTCGTCCTTGAGCAGATACAAATTGACAGCACTTCCAGTTGAGATCTCGACACCATTCATAAGATAAAAGCTGACAGTATAAAAACAACGAGACAAAAGATTTGTAACTCAAAATAGAGCATCCCACAAAGGACATTATATTGTATTTTACATTAGAACTCTTGGGGTTTTCTAAGTTAACATGTTGACTGCCACGGCAATCTTTCGAATTCTGGTCGAAAAGGCCAAAATCTGTTAATCATATTATATTATTCAGAACTCTAAGTTGAGTACATAGTTATCATCGAGATTTGGGGAAAACGTATGTTTTTGGAAAAAAAGGGCTTATGAATCATCTCGTAGTTTTTTCAATTCTAGGTAATATCTGTTTCCTTATGAATAAATTTTCCGTTTATGTAACCTAGCATTGCTTTTTTTTCTGTTCCCAGAAGCCATCTATACATACGTAGTTGGCAGTCAACGTGTTAAGTTTGCATCAGAACTAAGAACATCAACAGCAATGTTGTATTTTACCTGTTTGGCTCCTTGAAATGCCCAGAGGCTCATTTCAACCTCGAAAACTAAGATAATGAGCAGAATTTTTGCATTTGAAGCTTGGAGAATCTAAGAATGATGGTTTAGGAGTCTCTTCAAATTCAACGTTTCTCTGTTGCGATTTTTGAGCTAGAGATGCCATTGGACCCTAAATGTTCGAAATTGTGACTATTGCAGCTAACATGGCAATGGATTGAAAGTGCGGTCTGTATTTTCAGGCCTAGTCATACTAGTGACCTGATATAAAACACCGGCTAATTTTATTTTATGTCTCCATTACTTCTAGGTTTTGACTCACATACCCAAACTTTCTATCGTACTTCCCTTCCTTTGATAAAATATGGTAGAGATCCGCAACATGTTCTTTGTGTCTCTCGGAGGATCGTAAAAACCCTTTTCCGTCATCAAATTCCTATCCCCAATTCCACCTTACGACATGAAAAATACGACTTGTTCGTAGGGTAATAATATCCCACACAATCAGCTTGAAATGAGGCAATTTGTAAAGTAGCACAAAGCGGCAGAAAATCACTGTGACTTAACCGGTGTACATATAGTTGATTCAATATTCCTCAATACAGGCCACGTATACATCGAATATCCTATTTATTGAATTAATAAACAAAATACAACTCGTCTTGCAGGTAGGGCAATTATATAAGACACAATCAGCATGAAAATAGAGAATTTTTAGAGCAGCACACTCTAGAAAATCACTGTAACTTAACCAGTGTACAGTTGATTCAATATTTCTTCATAAAGACCACGTTCACATGAATATCCTTCATATTGAAAAAAATGCGACTTCTACGTAGGGCAATAATGTACCGCACAATCAACATGAAAATAGGCAATCTGTTAAGTAACACAAAGCGGAAGAAAATCACTGTAACTTAACCAGTGTACAGTTGATTTAATATTGCAAAATACATATTGAAAAAAATGTGACTGGTTCGTAAGCCAATAATATTCCACACAATCAACATGAAAAAAGGAAATCCGCAAAGAAACACAAAGCGGGAGAAAATCACTGTAACTTAACAAGTGTACAGTTGATTCAATATTTTTCCATACATAACACGTTTGCATGAATATCCCACATATTGAAAGAAAAATACGACTTGTGTTATACGTAGGAGTAGGTCAATGATATCCGACACAATCAGCATGAAAATAGGCAATTTGTGAAGTAGCATAAAGCGATAGAAAATCACTGTAACTTAACCAGTGTACAGTTAATTCAAATATTTTCCTCATACAGACCACGTTTGCATGAATATCCCATATATTGAATGAAAAATACAACTTGTCTTGTACGTAGGTCAATTATTTAACACACAATCAGCATGAAAATAGGCAATTTGTGAAGTAGCAAAAAGCGGTAGAAAATCACTGTAAGTTAACCGGTGTACAGTTGATTCAATATTCCTCCATACAGGCCATGTCCACTTCGAATATCCTATATATGTATTGAATTAAGGAAAAATACGACTTGTCTTGTACGTGGAGCAATTATATCCCCTACTATCAGCATGAAAATAGGCAAGTTGTAAAGAAGCACAAAGCGGCAGAAAATCACTGTAACTTAACCAGCCTACAATTGATTCAATATTTCTCCATACTGACCAATTATATTCCACACAATCGGCATGAAAATAGGCAATTTGTGAAGTAGCATAAAGCGGTAGAAAATCGCTGTAACTTAACCGGTGTAAAGTTGATTCAATATTCCTCCATACAGGCCACGTTCACATCGAATATCCTAAATATGTATTGAATTAAGGAAAAATACTTGTCTTGTACGTGGGGCAATTATATCCCCTACTATCAGTATCAAAATAGGCAAGTTGTAAAGAAGCACAAAGCGGCAGATAATCACTGTAACTCAACCTGTCTACAGTTGATTCAATATTTCTCCATACAGACCAATTATATTCCACACAATCGGCATGAAAATGGGCAATTTGTGAAGTAGCATAAAGCGGTAGAAAATCGCTGTAACTTAACCGGTGTAAAGTTGATTCAATATTCCTCCATACAGGCCACGTCTACATCGAATATCCTATATATTGAATTACCAGTGTAAGCAAGGCTGAAAAGGAAAAATAAACCACTCGTAACGTACAAAGAGCGAACCGGATTCCGTGAAATGGCCAGCATATATCAAATTATACTCGTTAATTCTGAAGCAACGCAGTTAGGTTAATTAATCCCTCTCTGGTCCGTGCTCCCTGCTTACCCACTTGAAACCTGGCCAAATTTTCGAATTTCATTTTTTTGGATGCTGGTCTTGCTTACTTCATAGGTATGTGCTGCTATAAATCCACACATGACGGAAATTGTTGAAAGTTCGTACGTTATCGAATATTCATTGTAATGAAGTTTGGATCTGAATGAGGTTATGTTTGAAAAGGCAATAAATATAAGGGTGAAGGCAGTGATTACAGCGTCGATTTTTATACGATTAAGGTCGATTGGCACATTTCAGTGACGTGACGTACCGTAGAGTGACATTCAGTGAAAAAATATATCGGAAAATTCAAGTGTCTATTTGAAGCAAAGGGAAAAGACGTATTAAAACATGTCCGATGCATTGATATTCCGGCGATCACGGTGCACGGCTGTCATGGGAATATTTCAATTTTGACAAATGTCAAATGGGATGTTCCAGGTGTTTTCTTTTCTTATCTTCATCATCGTCTGAAAGCAAGATCTTCAGAACAGCAATTCATTTTGCAAGACAATAACATTCACGTCAGATAACAGACCCAAACTGAAAAAGTCCATAGAGAGGACCTAGCAATGGAGGAAAAACACTGACACGGACGACATCGTACGTTGCTGTGTGGATGGTGAAAAATTTATAACGGATTGCACTGAAGGAAGGGCAACACTGACAGCAAATTTGCCATCACGTCACGGAAATGTGTGGATGGATCTTAAGGCGTTCATTCACATTATAATATTGAATATTGTCGACATTAGTTTTTATTCCCAGATTAAATTTGGTTTTCTCGTTATCACAGATTATACCAAAAGAATATCAACATTATCTATGAATCTGTTTAATTCCTTGACTAAAATAAGGTCTGAAAAATCTTTACCTAGGAGACCTGATCTTCTTTCAGCAACTTCTGGTAGAGGAGTACTTGCATACAAATATCGAAGAGATTTCAAAGAGTAAAAGTGATTCTATATCATAAAAGACAGTATTTATTTTTTTCCTGATCGAATCAATAATGAGCAATATCGCCTTAGTTACCATATGTCATAACACACTCATATATCCCAAGGGAAATATGAAACGTCAAGTCTTATTGTCCCAAGGGAAATATGAAACGTCTGTTGAAATTATGTAAATTCATATTGAAAGAAAGAAACCAATGTTCTATGTTCACTTATAAAAGAATAATTAAAATAGTATGTATAGTCCGTTCACGAAAGGTTGAGCCGTCGGTTGGCCATGGAAATTTGGCATATTCCACTGTGTATATTAAAATTTAGGTTATGTTCTTGTCAGATTGATACGCAATGTTGTCAATATTGCATAGAGTTATCTGATAACTCGCAATCTCGTCGAACGAGGCCGGTTACATTCGGCAACGTTGACTTTATTTTATGTTATGACAGCAAATATTGCCAACTTCAGATAAATAAAAAAACGCCTACTATGTGCTCAACCTTTCGTGAACGGACTATAGTTGTCAGATAGTGATAAGTCAGAAAATAAAAAGTGAAGAGAGAAGTTGTTTTCAACAAAGTGTTATTCTTTAGATCAAGAAATATTATTCTTTAGTGAAAGAATATAATAGGTTATGGGCCCAGGTTCGCAGAATTCGCGAGTTGATTGAGTGAAACTAACCGCGAAAATTTCAGCGAAAAATTAAAAAGGACTATTGAGACAGGGTTTAGTGTGGAGTGACGCAAAGCATATTTCAAAGTTGACGCAAAGCATCTTTCAAAGTTATGGAGTTTGCAAAACACATAAAATCCTTGGCTGGTGAGGCAGATTGGCCAATTTGGAAGCATAAAATGCGAGACTTACTGGATTATCACGAAGGAGCCCTAGATGTGATTGATGGCAAGTTACTGAAACCTGAACCTATTAGAAATGATGCTAAAGATAGTGAGATAGAGAAATATAAGAAAGAATCAGATTTATTCCGTAAAGCAAATAGCTACGCAAAGTCAATGATTTCGAGTTCAGTGACTGATGCAGTTTATCAGAAAGTAATGGATAAAGAAACAGCGTATGAGGCGTGGGAAGCATTGAAGTTAAATTTTGAGGCATCTTCAAAGATCAGCTCTTCAAGATATGCACACAGTTTTTCGCATTTAGTTGGGTTATTGGAGAGGAATGTTTCAACTCAAGTTGCAAAATTAAGAAGTTTATGGAATGAACTCAACAATGGATTGAAATGAAGAATGAAAATACTTTACCAGATTTAATTTTTGTTTGCAAAGTATTGGAAATCTTACCTAGCCATTTCGAGAACTTCAAGTCAAGTTGATGTTGTTGTCGAAAAATGAAGAGAGAACCTTTGACGAGTTAGTGACTCAACTCTGCATGTATGAAAGAAACTTCAGATTCACACCTACAGAAAATGCAACTGGAGAAGCATTATTTGCTAAAAGTGATGAATCAAAGAACCAAGGTTTCAAGAGGGAAAAAGCAAATGATATTTGCAATTATTGCAAAAAGAAGGGACATTGGGTGAAGACATGTAGAAAGTTGATTGCTGATGGACGACCATTGCGAAGAAGAATCCTCCTCAGAGCAACGCCCTGGATACCAATGTAGCCCTTTGTACTAGTAGTGAAGATTGGCTAAGACTGATTGTGAGACCAGTACAACATCAGTGTGGTGGATTGACAACGGAGCCACAAAGCATGTGACCAATTGTCCGACCAGTTTGTCGACTTTCAAGAGTTTCAAGCCCCTTCGTTATCAAAGCTGCTGGAAATGAAGCTCTCAAGGCCATGGAAAGGAACTATAAAAATAACATCCTTCACTGAAGATCATACACTGAAGATGACCTTGAATGATGTATGGTACGTTCCAAAAATATCTAAAAATTTATTTTCTGTGTTAGCTGCCCAAGATAAAACAAAATAGCAGATTCTACTACGATCTACTCGACTTCAAGTGTTGGCTGGAGGTAGATGGAAAAAACAGTTCTTTGTGGAAATAGAGAAGAAGTGGAATTCTATACAAAGCGGCAATTGAACCGATTATTCAAGAGAAAATGGAGAGGGTCAACAATGTCGAGGCGGAAAATTCCACACTTCAGTTATATCACGAGAGGTGGGGTCATCAGGACAGGCGACACGTAAGAGAGATGCTCAAGAGAGAGTTGGGCATTACTGTTAAGCTCATAAGAGATATAGAAGAAAAACTGAGAGATTGTGAAAGCAAGGTTAAGCTACGTATGGAAGATGTAGAGAACAAAAATCAAGAAGAAATTGAAAAAAGAGAAGACAAAGAAAACGATGAAGAATTACATTCAAAAAAAGAAGAAAATTTGGAGATATCACAAAGAAGTTTGAGGGATAGATCAAATTTTGAGGAAACCGAGACATCTGGAAGATTACAACCTTCATTTCAGGGAAAGCGAGAAGATGAGGCTTATGTAAATAGAAGTGACTGGCCAATTGGATGGATAGTGACATTCTTTCTTTATGTTTTTTATTCATCTTTCATTTCAACATTCATTTACAAGGGAAAGTGTTGAAATTATGTAAATTCATATTGAAAGAAAGAAACCAATGTTCTATGTTCACTTATAAAAGAATATTAAATAGTATGTAGTTGTCAGATAGTGATAGTCAGAAAATAAAAAAGTGAAGAGAGAATTGTTTTCAACAAAGTGTTATTCTTTAGATCAAGAAATATTATTCTTTAGTGAAAGAATATAATAACGTCAAGTCATATTTTACTCGAACTAGTATATTATGCAACCTTATACATCAGAAAAAGTCATTTGGTGCTTCTAAAAAAATTCTTGATCTGCTCCGGGACAACACTGCTGATTTTTTGGAAACGGATCCTTCATTTTTGTTCTTAACACAAACTCACTTCCACTTCTTCGAATAATTTGACATTCGTTTCTTCCTTCAAATGCAAGCAAACATAGATAATTTTGGCCATAACGTGTTTCGTGAATATTCCTGCAACAGGAGATCGATGAATTAATCATACATTGAAAAGAACAAGAATCAGAGCAACATACCAAATCTTCAAATATGCTAGCAAAATATTTTCGCTGACACCGTCCAACAAACTTTTTCTTTTCCACTCTCGAAAGCCTTCATACTCTTTACTATGAGCAGCTTTAGATTTGGCCGGAATCAAAAATTCACGGGCTTTCGCCGCTTGAGTTTCGACGTAGTTCGACATTATTTCAATGATTTTATTTCTGACAAGACACGTCAAAATAAAACAGTCAACCATGATTCTCACAACACAGCCCATAGCACGTTGAAAATCCATTGAATCAATAATTATACAATATAATATTAATTTTTCCATTTCAAGAACGATATTGTATCGATCAGAAAAAACTATGATTACAACACGACATATGAATACATTTCCCACGGTTGCCTCATACATCCTCGGGCTTCGCCTCGGATGTAACTAGGACAACCTCGGGAAATATAGTATTCATATTTCCCTAGTTGTAATAATAGCTATATGACGCAAGGGTGATATCTTTGTACTTATTGCTATAATTTCGTTTCAATGGTCTATGCTTGGTTTTTTTCAGATGTGATTTTCAGAATGGAAAGGAATAGGAATAATTGTTTCAATGAAAATGTAGCTTTTCGAGACGAATATTACTGTCTATTCTTCGAACAGATACAAAATCACCACGGTTATAAGTGAAGACAGAGTTGTCTGCTGAGGGTTTTCATCGGTATGTTCCAGTATTCACTTTGAAATGTATGATATCTTGTGAGAAACAGAAGCGACACTCTGAGAACTTGAAGAATTCGTATTTTTCTATAACCAGAGAACGTTGTGAAACTGACGAAGAGAACCGACCTTTCTCTTCTGACTCTCACTATCTCAAATCTATTTGATCTGATTGGCCCGCCGATGCAGCCCGATGTCGTTCATGAATGGTTTGTCGCCAAATATATCTCATAAATTCCATAGTACCTCACTTCATTTAAGGTAAATGTACCAATTATCGACACTATAGTCGAAACTTGGGAATGAACAATGTTTTTCGGATAGTCATCAAATATTTTTTCACACATAAAAGCCAGTTTTGAACTCATTGTACCTTTAACTTCTCAAAACAAACACGAAATCGTGAACAGAAATTTTTGATATTTTAAAAAAATACAAATCAAGTTGAAAGTCAGATGTCAAAATTATCGACAGCTCTGGAATTGAAATTACCAATTATCGACATACATGAGGACCAATTATCGACACTGTGAAATCAAGAAGAATCAAGAGTTGTATGGATAAGAGAAAAATAAATATTTAATCGGATCGATAAATTCAATGACTGACATCGTGAAATCTGATTAAATAACATATACAGGCTGTTCCAGAATAATAACGTTTACACAAACATGGGTCCGAAAGGGCTTCGTTACCGAGAGAAAATATTTTCTTTTTATATGTTAAAATTGACTATTGCGTTTTAAAATTTGGTGTTGACTAAACTCATTCAGAGTGCTCTTTGAAAATTGAGAAGAGTTTAAAAATTTCAAGTCAGAGTCGTTGAATTTGGCAGTTTCTTAGTGAATTTCCACCTATCTTCTTGACGGAGTAGTTTTAGTCGTGAAAGATCCACATTTCGCGACGTGAAACATCCATTTCACCATCAATAATAGTTCATGGACTGAAACTTCGATCATTCTCGGTCAAAATGTTGAAAAGAAATTGTTGATAGGGCTCACACCATCAATAGTTCATCCTTCTGTTTGGTTAAGACAGTCTCAGGACCTATCTGCCTTTCATAGTGTGGTTCTGGGAACATCGAATTGTTTGGAAGTTCTTAGAGCAGGCATTAAGTTTTTCACATTCGTAACATTTTATTATTCGAAATAGACTGAAAAATTAACGAAACCAATAATCGATAATGTAATGCACTCGTCATCGGCATCTGCGAAAAAGTATGAAATAATATCATAAAATATTATCAACATTTGGTGTCGGTTTGTATGGACTGAAACTTTGATCATTCTCGGTCAAAATGTTGAAAAGAAATTGTTGATAGGGCTCACCAATTCCACAAAAAAATACATTGAAAAGTCATGTCGAGGTGCCCTATGATCGGCAAAAAATTAACCAATATTCGACATAGAATTGAACGTATTATCGACATTGAAATATTTCATTTTATAATTGCAAAATTTGAAGAAAATCACTATGTCGATAATTGGTACATAATAAATAATGATTGAATCGCATACAATAAAGTTACTTTTGTTCCGAAAAAAGAAGTATATAAGCTCCAGAAAGTATTTCAAATAATACCACACTTTACCCAATTACCGACACTTGTGTCGATGAATGGGGATGGTCGTGTTTTAGATGTACCTATTATCGACACCCTTTTTTTAATGAATATATCACAAAAAAAATATTTCATTGATAAAACTGAAATCATCAAACCATATGAAAGTGTGTTGATGTACAAAAAAACTTATATCACTTGAATCTTGCGAGTTTGCTTGGATTTGATGAGGAGGCTTTTCTTACTGAATTGGTAACAAATAGGCTGTAAACTCGGTTGAGGCTGAAACTCAACTGAATGAGGGCACATTTTGCACTGAGGATACTCAGAAAAAATCGGGATAATATTCAGATATGCTGAGAAAACTATAAGTTACCTATTCGCGAAGAAAATAATTCTATGGCTGGTCCCGAAACCTTAATATATGGAAAAGAAATGAAAAGTGTCGATAATTGGGGCACTGTCGATAATTGGTACATTTACCTTATATGAAGTTTGATTGTCCTATCTGTATCATTATGTGGTAACAAATAACATAAAATTCATAAATCTTCTTTGTATCAAAAACAATCTTATCTCATGCAGTTTCGTGAGTTTTCCTGAATCGTATCCTGATACCCTTATGCTTATTCATCAAAAATATCTAATCCACTTCGAAAGATGTACCCCAATTCAAATGAACCAATAAAAAGGGCCGTATCTGTCAGAAGGGAACCGTTCTTCAGCTGACGTCTTGTTCTAGTCTGCAGCAGTGAACTTTATTGCGGGTTCTGCTGCTCATTACCAAGGTCCCTGGTGTAAGGACCGAGAAAGACATAACCGGGTAGACAGCACAGGGATGTTATCATGACCTGTAATCCGCCGTCGTACGCGGTCTTTGATGTCTTTTTGTTTCATTATGACAAGCTGACGTTGATAAGCCTGGTGTGAATTACTGTAAGAGTGCTGCGGCATCAACGCTACACTTTTCGTAGAGGGAGGGTGTTTACAAGGTATGAAAGGTATCTGATAGGGTCTTAAGGGAATTGGCGATATGATGTGGTAAAGAATGCGGCAAAATAAAGGGTTTTCCAATAGGAGGTATTATTTTCATATTCAAAGAAATACCTATGCCATTTTTCAATATGAATAATTGGATGTGTATTTCATTATAAAGAAGAAGCTATAACGTTAATAGTGGAAAATAACATCAGGCAAATGACCACCACGACCACGCTTTCAGGACCATATTCTTTTAATGAAATCGCAAAGTGGCTGCCCTATGTCCTCGATAGCCTCACGAATTCCATCCTTGAGGTGTTGAATCGACGCTGGGCTATTGGCGTAGACCTTCTGTTTCACGTGGCCCCAAAGGAAGAAGTCCCAAGGTGTTAAATCACGAGATCTCGGTGGCTAATTGTGATTCCGGATCATTTTCATGCATTTCAACGACCCAATCAGCAAAGACACGACGTTGTTAATGGTCAGCCGGCTTGAGTTCTTATGTTAACTGAACTTTATAAACCTTAAGACCCACATCTTTATGCAAAATATGGTTTAATGACGTTTGTGGAATGCCTAATTCCAAAGAACGACGAGGACTGGACAAACCGGGTTTTCTTCAACACTTTCAGCTAAAGCAGCAATATTATCGGCTGTTCTTGAGCGACGTGCACAGGTGTTATTCTTTACATCATTTACTTATCCCAACAGCTCGAATTTTTCCACCAATTTCTTTATTGCTGTCCGACAAGGTGCTTCACGACGACCCAAAAATGTTCGAGTTTTACGAACCGTCTCTGCCAGCTTTTGTCAGGTAAACACTTAAAACTTAAAGCAACAGTCGTCAATCTGAAACTGTGTTTCGCTTTTGACAGTCCAATAATCATTGATGACTTTGATATATTTTTTGATTGAATTACTTTTCAAACAATTCAATCAATTTGAGCTGGATATTATTATTGGTGCCCACATTGTTTTGTATTTTCGAAAATTGACAAGAATGCTTCTTCCTTCGATTTTTTACGTTTCAGTTATTCTTCATTCGATATTATTGAAGCTACTACTACATGAAATCCTATCAACCCGATTACACTCAGCTCACTTCCAAGGCAGGGAGCAGAGAATTAAGCAGGGAAGTAGGCAGCACGAGAATTTTAATCACTACACTTTCCTGCTGCATGCCGCAAATCCTCGTGCTGCTTCATGCTTCCTGAATTGGAGGTTTTTCGGACGAAAGTCAAAAGAACGGAAGCGTGGAATTTCTTTGTCCGTCGTTGCCGGCACTTGGTAGCGAGGGAAATGTTGCAGCAGAGCGTAAATACTCACTGCCTTCGATACTGCAGCAGAAGTATTTCGGGAATTATTACCAACAACGCGAGTGGCAGTAGAAAGGGCTGATTGAAATTGAAGCATATGGTCTTCATTCAAAGCAGGTTGAGCAAACTTCGGTCAATCAGTATCTAGCTGTTGAGCAAAATTTTTATACTATTCGATTTAAAAAGCAAAAATGATGGAAATAGCTGAAATAATGTTCCAATTAACGTTCCATCATCAAAGATTTCTCGTCAACAGTTTTATTATACCCACTCTATTGGAGAATTAGCGTATCCATAGAAAGAAATGAAAACCTTCTCCTCTATTTTTCCCGAACCTAATCGCCTAAGCTTAACAGACATTGGTACTTTCGTTTCTAGCCGACCAACCCCGCAAAAAATTCAATTTTCCATACATCCCAGCCAGGTATCAAATGACGAGAATTAGGCCCCAAAAAGCCCCATACAAAGCAATAAAATGGCATCAATTCCAGGGCAACGGTAAAACTCATCAATACAGCCCTCACAAAATTTGCAACATTGAAGAACATCGTTACAAAGCCGAAAGTGCCCGGAGTACTGGTTGGTTAGCAGCGCGCCCGTTCTTTATGGAAATGTTGTCATGACATGCTTCGTTTAAACCGTAAAATAACACCACCGATGCCACACACCGGAACAGGGGCGGGTTCGCATTCAAAAGGCCGAAGAAGTAAATGCGGTTTGTATGCTAGCAGATTAATTAACCTTTTTCAGAGGTTCTGAGCTCGTGGGCGTTTCTTGTTCATCTTCGTTCGACGTTTGCGGGTCGTAGCTCCCATTTCTGCTTCCGGAATAATTTCGGAGATACCTGAGGAGTTAAGGGGTTGCTACTGACACTAGACAAGGGGAATCTGCCTAATGACACTTTATTTCTGGAGCTATTTCGTTTTGTCTGTATATTGCGAATGTCAAGGTGGAGTCTCGGAGTGTTGATTGAATTTTAAAGATGCGGAATGTGAGAAGAGAACTGAATTGAAATCAGGTGTTTGAAGATGACTATTTATTGGATATTCATGATTAAAAATCATCTGGAAGAATCTGCATTTATTGTTTTCAGCCACAAGCAGTTTCCTTAGGTGTTTCTTGAGATGGAAGTGACAGAGGAAAACCCTATGAGAAATTGCAGCCTCTTTTATGTTGAATTCCAAGAGAGTTCGAGATCTTCCTGTATTGAAAGTACACAACATTTTTTGGAATGTTTTAGACCCGAAATACTCTGTCACACACGGGAACAGAGGCTAGTATCGTATCCAAAAGGGCGAAGAATTAAATGCGGTTTGTATGCTAGCAGATTAATTAACCTTTTTCAGAGGTTCTGAGCTCGTGGGCGTTTCTTGTTCATCTTCGTTCGACGTTTGCGGGCCGTAGCTCCAATTTCCGCTTCCGGAATAATTTCGGAGATACCTGAAGAGTTTAGGGGTTGCTACTGACACTAGACAAGGGCAATCTGCTTAATGACACTTTATTCTGGAGCTGTTACGTTTCGTTTGTATATTGCGAATGTCTTGGTAGAGTTTCGGAGTGTTGATTGAATTTTAAAGATGCGGAATGTGAGAAGAGAACTGAGGTGAAATCAGGAGTTTGAAGATGACTATTCATTGGATATTCATGGTTAAAAATCATCTCGAAGAATCTGCATTTATTGTTTTGATCCACAAGCAGTTTCTTTAAATGTTTCTTGAGATGGAAGTGACAGAGGAAAACCCTATGAAGAATTGTAGCCTATTCATTTAGATTCCTGAAAAGTTAAGGGGTTGCTACTGACACTAGACAAGGAAAATCTGCTTAATGACACTTTATTCTGGAGCTGTTACGTTTCGTTTGTATATTGCGAATGTCTTGGTAGAGTTTCGGAGTGTTGATTGATTTTAAAGATGCGGAATGTGAGAAGAAACTGAGGTGAAATCAGGAGTTTGAAGATGACTATTCATTGGATATTCATGGTTAAAATCATCTCGAAGAATCTGCATTTATTGTTTTGATCCACAAGCAGTTTCTTTAAATGTTTCTTGAGATGGAAGTGACAGAGGAAAACCCTATGAAGAATTGTAGCCTATTCATTTAGATTCCTGAAAAGTTAAGGGGTTGCTACTGACACTAGACAAGGAAAATCTGCTTAATGACACTTTATTCTGGAGCTGTTACGTTTCGTTTGTATATTGCGAATATCTTGGTGGAGTCTCGGAGTGTTGCCTGAATTTTAAAGATGCCGAATATGAGAAGAGAGCCTTTTCTTGTTTGGTTCCAATAAAGTTCGAGATCTTTCCATATAAAACTTTCCAAGAAATTTTTTGCAGTGTTCTAGGTGCAAAAAGTTCACATAGAGTGCATTTCTGTCCTTTTCCTTTTTCGTAAATTTCATTTGGTGGGTTTTTTTCCATATGCCAAGAATGAGAGCCCTATAAATAAGATGATTTTCATAATATCTAATTTTATTCCCAGATAAAAACAAATTGGTCTCTGTGATAAAAAATTCAATGCACAGAAAATACATAATTCATTGAAACAAATGTGTTAGAGTAATAGAAACAGTTTGAATCAGGGATTTTGACTTCTGCACAATTCAAACATAATAATATTAAAGGAATAAGGAATGCTCTCTGTTTACTTCTTGCTTATATTGACCTATTGGTCAATAAGTTCATAACAGAGAAAGATTCCATACTGATTATTGGTATCGACTTTTAGTGTAATGATACCTGTTTCCTTGGGAAAAAGCTAATCTACAGAGAAGGAGCTATGTAGAAACAAAACAGAGTTTTCTAAAGATCTCGATATTGAAATAAATTTTGGATTGTTGAAAATTATCAATCAATACTGCTAGAACCTTCCAATTGCCAGTAAATCCTGCCGAACACCTTCAAACTGCTTGTAAAATTTTAAAGTTAAGTGATTTTATGCCAGACCATTCCAAGAAATCAGCAGTACTCAATCAGTGTCTAAATGGATAAAGACATGGTTATAATACTAAGAAGGTTTTTCGAAATAGTTATTTTTCAACGTATATACTCCTGAATAATTTTTGATATTGATACTGCTTATTAAACTATTCAATGTGCAATGATTGGAAAAATCTGAACAATTCGTCTGCCCAGACTTTTGAAAGCATTCATAATTTAACACATTGAAATCGAAATATCAATATCCAATCTTTTTCGACGATAATGTTATACTAGTTTCAAAAGATTGTGAAAGAGAGGAAGGAATACTGTTTATAACGTATAGTGGTATCAATTTGTTGTTTTCAAACCTTTTCATGTTCTACAGAATGATCTAGATGAAAAGAAGGTGTTTGTTTGCTGAAATAGATATAAGTTGTTGAACAAATATACCGCTGGAACTCAATCTTCGTGGTGGGATCAATATACGAACGAATATGAAAATGGATACATGTGCTGCTCCCTTTATCCTCCATATTCCTTTGAGCTGTTTACAGATACAAAACTTACTTAGTCGAGGCTATTTCCGTGAAGTAATACAAACACAATATGGGAAACACAATCCTTTATACTCGCCATTCTCATTTCGAAATCTATCTCAGTGTTGCCAATCGTTAAGGTTTTGTTTACGTTGATTTTGGAAAGTTGCTTATGTTGACCCATATTTCACGATAGTTTCTGATAGACAAATCATCGACTGTTGTCAGAGAAATATTGGACCACAAGGAAATATACAGGGTGGGTTTTCAATTAATGCTACTCTCTTTTACAAAATGAAAATGTCGAGATAATAACAACAGAATAGGCACATAAAATAAAGCTAGATAGTGCATATATGTTCCTCAAATATGTACACACATCGTCAAAAATCACTTGAGGACTGAAAAATATTCATGGAAATATTCCACAATTTTCAGTTGATTAAAGGACTTGTCGCAGGAGAACCTCATTTCAAAGGTTTTCCACTAAGAGGTGTTATTTCGATATTAAAAGAAAAATACCATTTTTCAATATGAATGATCGGATGTTCATTTCATTATAAAGAAGAAGCTATGCCGTTAATAATGGAAAATAACATCTGGCAAAGGACCACCACGACTACACTCACAGGACCATATCCTTTTGATGAAATTTTCCATAACCAAATCGCAAAGTGGCTGCCCTATGTACTCGATAGCCTCACGAATTCCATCTTTGAGGTCCTGAATCAACGCTGGGCTATTGGCGTAGACCTTCTCTTTCACGTGGCCCCAAAGGAAGAATTCCCAAGGTGTTAAATCACAAGATCTCGGTGGCCAATTGTGATAACCTCTACGAGAGATATCAAGGTCCGGAAGCTTTTCCTGCAAAATATCAGTGGTGTCGTTGCTTTTGTGGGGCGTAGCGCCGTCTTGTTGAAAGTAAACGTTGTCCAGATCAATACTATCCAATTTCGGCCATAAAAAATCATTAATCATCTCTCGATGGCGCAAACCATTCACCTGGGTTTTCTTCAACAATTTCGGCTACAGCAGCAATATTCTCGGCTGTTCTTAAGCGACGTGCACGGGTTTTATTCTTCCCATCACTAACTTTTCCCAGCAGCTCGAATGTTTTCACCGATTTCTTTATTACCCTCCGACAAGGTGCCTCACGACGACCCAAAAATTTCGAGTTTTAACGAACCATCTCTGCCAAATTTTCACCATTTTTTATAGTGAATTTTAATAATTTCAATGCGTTCTTGAAGCATGTATCGTTCTATTTT